>QLTV01003288.1:200629-221809 GCA_003457575.1 Thermophis baileyi | reverse complement strand
TTGTGTGTTATTTTTTACTTTTGTCACAAGCCTTTGTTCATTGTGAGCCTTAGCTTTCCTCACTTCATCTTTACAGGCTCTGGCTATTTGCTGATATTCTGCCTTAGTTATTTCCCCCTCTTTCCACTTTTTATACTTGTCCTTTTTGTCTTTCAATTTGTCAGAGAGTTCTTTATGCAGCCATGCTGGTTTCTTTTGAGACCTATTATTTTTCTTCTTCATTGGTATTGTGCTAGACTGGGCTTTTATAATCTCACTTTTCAAAATTTCCCAAGCTTCTTGAGTCGTTTTCCCCTTGAGGATTCTCGTCCATGGAATCCTTCCCAAGCTCTCTCTAAGTTTATTGAAATTAGCTCTCTTAAAGTCCAGGTCTCTAGTTTGACTTTGCTCTACTGCTTGTGTTTGCAATTCCCAAACACCTACAACTTCTGAAGGCAAGCTGTTCCACTTTTTATCCCAAAGGTGCTTTTTCAAGAGGCAAGAGAACAAAACAAAAAAAAAACACAGTCAGGATCAGTTTCCTGTTTTTGCTCAGAAGGTCAGGCAGGATCAGTCAATGTGCCTCTCCAGCACAATAATACATGGCAGTGTCAGAAGCTGACATGGAGTTTATCTGAAGTGAATATTCATTCTTGGAGTTGCCTGAAGCAATGGTGGTGCGGCTTTGAAGAGAAGATGAGTACCATTTTCTGCCATCATAGGGGTAGATTCTGCCAATCCATTCTAAGCCTTTCCCTGGAGGCTGACGGACCCAGTTCCAAACATAGCTACTACTAGTGATGGAGACACCAGTAACTTTACAGAGCAAATTGAGATTTTGTCCTGGTCTTACAGTTCCAGGCCCCGATGATACAAGTTGAACCTCAGCAAGGGACCCTAGAGAAGTAAGAGAAATAAAAATTAGAATTCACATACATCGGAAAAAGAAATCATATTGTCACTTTCTGTAAAATTGTGTACTCACATTTTGGCATGGCTATCAGAAAAAAGAAAATCAGACAGTAATTCATAATGATTCCTTAAACAATATTTCCTCCAGTTCAGCATGTACACTTTGAAGAAAATCAAACAGAGAGTTCTGCTTTTAAAGAACACCTTATGATATTTGCATAAATCCGTGGGCTATAAAATAGCTCTTAGAAAGCAAGGTGAGCTTGTATTCTTTAGGAGAGTCTGGAAAAAGCCTCCCTCCCTCCCTTCCTTCCTTCCTTCCTCCCTCCCTTCCTTCCTTCCTTCCTTCCTTCCTTCCTTCCTTCCTTCCTTCCTTCCTTCCTTCCTTCCTTCCTTCCTTCCTTCTTTCCTTCCTTCCTGACAATTCACAATCATAACCCAGCTCTAATATCTATAGGCAAAGTGAGATTTTTACAGCCTTATGTCAACCTAATGAAGACCTTTGGGCAAACCTCATTATCTATCCTTGTAAAATGCTTAGGAAAAGTTTCTTTTTGTGTCCCTAGTCATATCTTTTGAAAAGAGTTGGAATGTCTTCTTTCTTGTATTATACTTCCTCTTTGGATTCTGTTGGCACTTAGCTACTCAGAAAATATGCCTAGTGTTGGGAGGCAAGTGGGAACTTGATCTTCATGAGATTTTACTCTCTTGATCTTGACACATGGCCAGTTTCCTCAAACGCCACACAACTCTGCTATATCTATGTAATCATGGCTTGAGTGTACTTCTAACATTCTCACCATGGCAACTCACCACGGGACAACTCACCCTGGCCAACTTGCTGTGGGACAACTCAAGAGAATTATCTCTGGCTCACCTCAGGCTCAAGATTTCTAACTTGAGAAGATTCAAACGTAAAGCAAGACAAGGCCCTTGAAATTCACTTGTCCCTCTCTTGAGTTATCCCATGGGGGATTGTCCAGCAGTGAGTTGTTCTGTGGCAAGTTGGCCAGGCTGAGTTGTCCCGTGGCATGTTGGCCAGGGCGAGTCAGCTGCAGCAAGTCAGCTCGAGTGAGTCGGCAGTGGTGAATTGTCCCATTCTATTATTGAGAAAAGCTTCTTCCTATGTTCTCCTGATTTAGCCATGGCTGTCTTTAGGTTCTAAAAAAGATCAGTCTGCCTCTATATTTTCTTTCTTCTTCTTCCTTTACTCTAGATTTTCCCTTCTTGCTTTTCCATTGTTATGTCAAGACATCTCAGCAGTACTAGAAAGCTTCATATGACCTGCAAAGAGGTTCATTTATGTGTGCATTCAATTTTGTATTTAGGTATAGCAATAGCACTTAGACTTATATACCACTTCATAGTGCTTTACAGCCCTCTCTGAGCAGTTTACAGAGTCAGCCTATTGCCCCCCAACAATCTGGGTCCTCATTTTACCGACCTCGGAAGGATGGCAGGCTGAGTCAACCTTGAGCCTGGTGAGATTCGATCTGCCAAACTGCTGGCAGCTGGTGATCAGCAGAAGTAGCCTGCAGTACTGCACTCTAACCACTGTGCCACAGCGGCTCATACTTACTCCTAAGGGAAACTCTGGGGGATTCACAATATCCAACAATCAACAAAATTAAAACAACAACAATATATGTCAATAAATAGCACCCCTTCAATAAACACATTGCATATACAGAAACCTATGTAGTAAGTTTCTCAGATGGCACTCATCTAAAACAGACTGTTGCCTGACAACAAACATACATTCTTTGACTATCTTCCTATTTATTGATAATCTTCTATTTCTTTTGGTATATAGTGGAAGTAAAAAAGTAATTGAAAACGTTAGTTTGGGGAATGCTAGGAAAAAGAGATGGGGTCAGAGAAAGGAGAAATATCCATTAAATGAAAGAAAACCCCAGTCAAACAGGACCAAAGCAATGGATGGATGCAGCCAAGGTTGCAATTGTCTTAGAATAGGGGTGTCAAACTTGTGTCATCACGGCGGCATCTCGTGACATATTGGGACTTTTCCTCCCTTCGCTAAACCGGGTGGGGGCGGAGCCAGCATGTGATGCATCCGGCCCCCGGGGCACGAGTTTGACACCCCTGTCTTAGAGATTCTGCTATTTATTTATCCTAAGGTCAATTTTGGGGTCCTGTTGTGTTTCTTGTATTTCTGGTTTGCAGTTCTTTGGTGCCCTCTAGAGGTCACCTCTTCCAAATTTAAGCACAGAGAGTGTTCTCCCCCTCTGCATTTCTCACACAGTAAATCAGATCTCTGGCTCCCACCATTAAGATTATGATCTGAAGAGAGAAGTTTGAAATTGGCATTGGCTGCATTGCCTCTTTTCTCCTTTATCCACTCAGTGAATTTTGAATACTGATCTAAAAAGAAATCTGATACCTCAAGTGAGGGAGGGATGGTGGGGTAGGAAGGAGAGAGAGAAAGAAAGGGAAAATGAGAATAATTATATTCACTTTAGACTTAGACTTAGAACATAGAATAACTTTATTGTCCCTTTGAATGTACACTAATCGGCATACATTAAAATTAAATTTTGTTGCATACAGCTCTCAAAGGGTCACCACCTCCAATATACACTACATAAACATGACAAAATACTGTAAATAAATACAAAATGATGCATATACCCACATATATTATATGACACAGAGAAACAACACAGTCTCGTTCAGATGTATATATGTACATGGCGAGAAAAATGAATCTTGTGAGTTTACCAGACAGAGGGAGTAGAGGGACCTTCCAAAACTTCTTTGGAACCTGATAGGTGTAGTAATCCAGAGATTTTAAAAAATCTGTATAAAGTATATAAGTTACATAGAAGAATATGTATTGTAAGCAATATTAGTACCAGACTGTATAAAATTGTGAATCAAGAGCCGAGGTGGCGCAGTGGTTAGAGTGCAGTACTGCAGGCTACTTCAGCTGACTGCTAGCTGCAGTTCAGCAGTTCAAATCTCACCGGCTCAAGGTTGACTCAGCCTTCCATCCTTCTGAGGTGGGTAAAATGAGGACCCAGATTGTTGGGGGCAATATGCTGACTCTGTGAACCGCTTAGAGAGGGCTGTAAAGCACTATGAAGCGGTATATAAGTCTAAGTGCTATTGCTATTAAGTGCTATAAAATATACCATGTTTCCCCGAAAATAAGACCCTGTCTTATATTTTTTTGAACCCCAAAATAAGCGCTTGGCCTTATTTTTGGGGAGGTCTTATTATTTTGGGGCACGTGGAAGCAAGACGGGGCTTCTCTTGCCATCTTACCTGATTTCCAGTTCTGTCTCCCTAACCTTAACCAGAGGAAATGGTATTTTTGGGAAGAGGGTTTATTTTCGGGGGAGGGCTTATTTTTGGGGGAGGTCTTATTTTCGGGAAAACACGGTATAGAGTGATAAATGTATAGAGAATTATGTTAGAACCATAGAAACAAATAGATATAAGTATGTTGTATAATATCAAATTTCTATTTTTTCCCCTCTACGGACTATATTGTATGAATAAGAGAAAAATGGTTGTAATTAGGATGTATAATATCATGTATATTTAAAAAGGTTCTGATACAACCAGTATACTGTATATATAAAAGAAATCCACAGATTTTACTGTGGAGTTAAGCCTTCTGCTGAAATTTGAGGGTTTCGAACCCTTGGTGAGATCTATGGCTAGATACACCTGACCAATTCTAAACAGAACAAAACCATGTACTGCTTCCTCAGGGTTGATACAAGTTAAAAATATAAAAAGCCATTCAGGCTATATATTATGTAAACCAAAGAGAAATCCTTTTACTTCTATGGTGGTATTGGTGGAAAACCTCTTCAAATCAGGCCATGACCTAATGTAACATTTCCATATATGAATAGTTATGAAAAAGAAGCTGCATTGTATAGACCCGTGATGGCGAACCTATGGCACGCATGCCACAGGTGGCATGCGGAGCCATATCTGAGGGCACGCGAGGCATTGCCCTATGTCAGCTCCAGTGCTGACCAACTGATTTTCGGCCTTCCGGAGGGTGGGGGGAGGCCATTTTCGCCCTCCCCAGGCTTCAGGAAAGCCTCCGGAGCCTGTGGATGGTGAAAAACGGGCCCAACTGGCCTACCGGAAGTTCATTTCCGAACTTCTGGTAGGCCCATTGGGCCCGTTTTTCGCCATCCACAGAGTCCAGAGGCTTCAGTGAGGCCTGCACGCATGCAGGGGGTGAGGGGCAGTACAGGGGGGTTGTGCGCGCATGCGTGGGAGAGGGCATTGTATTATGGGTGGGCACACGCATGCACGCTATCGCGCATGCACGCGCCCTTTTGGCAGCCGAGCAAAAAAAGTTTCGCCATCACTGGTATAGACTATTGTTAATGTGGCTTTTCTGTATGTTCTGTAATGAAAAATAAGTCCTTCCACAGATGACTTTTTTTTTCTTTCCAACCCAACGCAATAGTATTTGTCTAAAATATTTTGTAAACAAGAGGGAGCTTTGTTGGTGAGGATAGTAGTTTTAAAAAGTGAAAAGAACAATATGAAATTTTGTGAGGCTGTGGCAACACTAATTAAATATCTGTAGAAAGTTAGCACCCACCCCTCCTAGAAGAATGAAATATTTTAGGAAATATTTAAAAGGCAGAATATTATATTTCCCTAAAGGAGAAACATGTTTCTAAAGACAGAAACTCAGAGCCTCAGCTCTCTGCCCCAAGTAGAAACTAAGGGGCCAGTTTTTAGAAATGCAGATTTGGTAATCCATTCAAGACAGGATAGCAATAGCACTTAGACGTATATACCACTTCATAGTGCTTTACAGCCCTCTCTAAGCGGTTTACAGAGTTAGCATATTGCCCCCAACAATCTGGGTCCTCATTTTACCCACCTCGGAAGGATGGAAGGCTGAGTCAACCTTGAGCCGGTGAGATTTGAACCTCCGAACTGCAGCTAGCAGTCAGCTTGAAGTAGCCTGCAGTGCTGCACTCTAACCACTGCGCCACCTCGGCTCCTAGGTGTTCAGGATATTCTGAACAAAGGTAGGATTAGCCTTCAACCATAATAGGAATTGCACAACAAGCCACTTCATTGCATCAGCACATTTCAAACTCAGACAATCTAAAAAGTTAGCTATGACCCTTACAGCAACCAATAGAATACATGCTCTTGCCACAGGAACAGGAAGCTCAAGTTCAAAGCCCAGAGGGGGGATAAATAACCCTCACTCTCCACTCCATGTGGTCAGCTACCCAGAATCACACGTGCTTAGTGGTTCTGTTTCACCATTAAACCATCTTTAAACCATCTTTCCAATCAGCCTCCATGTTTCCAGTGTCTTTCTCCCCACTTGGAATGGAACCAGATGGATATTTCTTCCAACATATCTTTTAGGTTCAAAAATTTAATTTAATTTAATATTTAATTTAATTAATTGTATTTCTATGCCGCCCAACTCCCGAAGGACTCTGGGCAGCATAGAAAAATGGGCAAGATGTCAGGATAGGGACCCTGGATTTGAAATTATTTCCCTAATGCAACTCATGTTGGAAAGACCAATCCTCTGGTCAGCTCTGTCCATGATCCTGTGTTGACTTTCTTACATGGCTTGTGACAATGCTCATCAACTATGGAGGTGTCATGCGCTAAATCTCTAATCCTTTCACTGCCTTTCATTGTCCATCAAGCCTGGCAACATTTGATATACTTCATTCCCTCACAGACAACTTCAAGGTAAGTTGTAATGGTGTTGATGATGTCATCCATTCAGTTGAGTCTGACTCTTGGTGATTCTATGGGCCAGGTCTCTTCACATCTTCCAATCTTGCACCACTTTGAGTTGTTCTGTGTTCTGACTATTGCCAGCTTTGATGGTGTCCAGACACTGTGTGGTTTCTTTGATGGCCTGGTTTCCTTTCACCACTAACTCTTCATAACTCATAGGTTTCCTGAATTCACTCATATGAGAAAGATTTGAAAGGGGATCACTAGTATCTGATAATGCAGGGATATTTCATGATGCTGAATACCACTATCAATATTGTAAATAATACAGATTAACAGAGTTTTTGGCTGCCGCTGCACACTACTGGCTCATATTTAGCTGGTTGTCCACTAAGATCCCTCTCACAATTACTGCTATTAAGACTAGTTTCACCCAGTCTATATGGGTACTTTTGGTTTTTCTTGCCTAAGTGTAGGACTTTACTTTTCTCTACATTGAATTTAATTTTGTTAGATAGGGCCCAGTGTTCAAGTCTGTCAAGATCCATCTGGATCTTGAGCCTATCTTCTAGGGTGTTAGCTATTCCTGCTGGCTTAGTATCACCTGAAAATTTGGTAAGTTTCCCTTCTATTTCCTTATCTAAGTCATTTATGAAGATATTAAAGAGTACTCGGCCTAAGACGGAAGCTTGTGTTACCCCACTGCTTACTTCCCTCCATGTAGACGTAGACCCATTAAGGACTATTCGTTGAGTACGGTTTGTCAGCCTGTTGCGAATCCATGTGGAGGTGATGCTATCTATCCCACTTTTTTCTAGCTTACCAAGAAGTAGGTTGTGATCTACTTTGTCGAATGCCTTGCTGAATTCTATTATGTCCACAGTATTTCGCTGGTCTACTAATTTAGTCACTATGTTGAAGAATGAAATAAGATTGGTTTGGCATGATCTGTTTTTAACAAACCCATGCTGACTGCTAGTTATTACTTTACTCATTTCTAGATGTTGGCAGATCTGTTTTTGTTTTTTTTGTTTTTCCAGTATCTTCCTGGGTATTGATGTTAGGCTGATTGGTCTGTAGTTTCCTGGGTTTGCTATTGATTCATTTAACACTGTCAGCCTGAAAATATGGATGACCTCCTTCAAATGACTTATTGGCTTATTTTTCATTCTTCAATATATAAAAAGGTTTCTTCTACTCTATTAAACCACGCTTTTCATTTTACTTGGTAAACAGCAGCTGTGTTCCATTGTAAGAAATGAATATGAATTTATTATTTTATTTTATTATTTTACTTTTTTTCATTCATCAAATTTTTATACTGCCCACCTCACCTAAATGATTCTAAGAGGTTAATTAAGCCATTTTCATATTGCTATTCTCAATTATACCACATGTCTAGGCATTTGCCCATTTGAAAAAGAGTTGAGCCATCAGCCACTTATTCTCTCACTAAAAACAAAATAATTATCTCTGAGAGCAATCACTATATTTTCCTAGCTACATCAAAATGTCAAAGGATGTAGAGAAGGGTGTTTATATAAAACAACCATCAAGATATACGCTTGATGCTAAAGTAGTTCTTGAACCCCAGGGAGTTTGGCACAAGAGGGAATAAGGGGTCTGTTAGATTCATTGCTTCAAGTTCCCTCCCTCCTTTTCTTCTGCCAAAGTGTTATTTGAAATCCCGGTGATATCCAAAATATGAATTTGCACTCTCATGTATCTTCAGGTAGAAAATGATGGATCTTCTCTGTTGTCGCATTCTCAGATATAAACCTTGGATTAATCATTTGATTAACCATTGGAATCCATACTTCCCTATGGATAGGATGGAAGACACTAATACTTTCAGCCTAAACATGCAGTGAAGATGTTGTTCCTTCTGATGTTCTTGGGGCACAAAGTAGTTGCTCTGAGCTGCCCTGAAAAAGATATTTTCCCTGTCCCACATGAGTGGTACCACCCTGGTGATCTCGTCATTGGTGGGATACTGTCTCACATTGTTTACCACTTTTATGACATTCAATTTAAGGAGCATCCCTCTCTAAAACCTTATGACTTACCACTGTAAGAATTTTTCCCAATTTTCTAAACCTAACCAGATTCTCAAATGTTGCATAAATGAGTAAGAGCTATTTGAGGATAATTGTAAGTTCTGTATGGAATTTAACCCTTCTAAGTGTTTCATGGGAATGTAACTGTTGAAAGAAATAGTTTCATTTACATTGCATTAAAATCTTTCCTATGAAATGAATGAAACAGTGAGTTTAATTTTTAAAACAAATCTGCATGATCACTCATCACAAAACATGGAAACACTGAATGAGTTCCTATTCTATTTATTGTTAAATTGGTAGAAATAAATGTAATAGCTTGAAAAACAGTAACTTTTTATTTGTTGTAATACATCAGCGTTGCAAATAATGGAAATATTGTCTAAAAAGTATGCTATATTTGGGGTTAAATATTGGCTGCAAATCAGAGAAATGCTGTGGAAAAAGTAAATTTGAACTTTCTGCAAATCTTTAAGCCTTTTAGAAAGCTACCATCTTCCTAGTTCCATGAGATCTAGAATAGATTTTTATTCATAGAGAAGTAATGTCACTTTACATAAATTGTGAATTTTCAATGGGGGTATTTAAATTATTTGCAGTGTAATAACCAAGTTCTACCAACACGTCCTCGCCTTGGCCTTTGCTGTGAAGGAGATCAATGAGGACTCCCAGATCTTACCTAACATCACTCTTGGGTTCCACATCTATGACAGTTACTACAATCCAAGGATGACCTATCGCACCACCCTGGACCTGCTTTTCAAATCCCAGGAATTTGTCCCAAACTACAAATGTGACAGGCAGAAGAATCTCATGGCCATCATAGGAGGATTAGGTTCTGATACTTCATCTTATATAAATGAACTTGTAGGTTCCTTCAAGATTCCACAGGTAAATATGTAGGGATTGAGGAAAAAAATTCTGTGTGTCATTGTTATTATAGCATAATTACTGAGCATCAGATATAAAAAAGAGCCGAGGTGGCGCAGTGGTTAGAGTGCAATACTGCAGGCTACTTCAGCTGACTGCTAGCTGCAGTTCAGCGGTTCAAATCTCACCAGCTCAAGGTTGACCTCAGCCTTCCATCCTTCTTAGGTGGGTAAAATGAGGACCCAGATTGTTGGGGGCAATATGCTAACTCTGTGAACCGCTTAGAGAGGGCTGTAAAGCACTATGAAGCGGTATATAAGTCTAAGTGCTATTGCTATATAAGTCTTAGATTTATAATACAAATTTCTTCAGGGCTTAAGGTAAAGTACTTAGCACTTTTTTTGAAAGTACAATGCCAATCATAGAAGTGAATGTCCCAAAATATACAGAGACATGAATGTTGGAAGTGTAAATGTAAAGAAGGGGCTGTTTATCATCTATGGTGGACATGTGATAAAGCAAAAATAAAAAATTGGAGTATGATTCATATTTTAATACAGAAAATTTTGAAAATGGAGATAAAAATGAAACCAGAACTTTTCCTTTTGGGCCTAATGAAAAAAGAACTGGAGGAAAAATTTGGAACCTTGTTATTATATATGTTGACAGCAGCAAGATTATTGTATGCACAAAAATGGAAGGACACTTTGATTCCTACTATGCATGAATGGTTGCAGAAGTTGATGGAGTTGGCTGAAATGGCAAAATTGACCACTTTGATTAAAGAAAAGAACATAAGTACTTTTGTTTCCACATGGTGACGGCTTCTGAACTTCGTGCTTGATGTGGAAAAGAATGAAACATTGACTTTGGGTTTTACCGAGTAGATTGATAGATCGTTACAGAAATGGCTTGTTCATATTATTATGAAAAAGCAAAAAGTTGTGATTTGATGTTAATGCCTTATTTTACTGTAACAGAGAGTCGGAAGTCAATGCTTCTTTTTCTTTTTCTTTTCTTATCTTTCCTCACTTCTCTTCCCCCTTTTGCCCCCTACTGCTTTTCTGTCTACTTTTGTATTTTACAATATTTTATAAATATTGTAAAATATTACAGAACATACAGAAAAGCCACATTAACAATAAAAATGTTAAACTCAAGGTAGTCCTCTCTGCTCCCATTAAAACCATTGATCTACTATACCGTTGATCTATTACAATAGTTTGAAATAATTTCTAGAATTTCATTCTATATTTAGAGGAATTCCAGGAAAAAAAATCGTTCCTTGGATATATTTACATGAATCCTTGATCTGAAGAGATCACTTCAGAGCTAACAAGTGAACAGAATACTATTCTGCTTTCTTTCAGATGACATATGGCTCATTAGCCCAAGAGAAATTTCAGACCAGTAAGCGATCTTTACTTTATTTCATGGTCCCAAAAGAGGACCATCAGTACATTGGGATTGTCCAACTGCTTCGTCATTTCAGGTGGATGTGGATTGGGATTTTTGCTGTAGATAACAACAATGGAGAATATTTCTTACAGAAAGTGCAGCCCTTACTTTCACAGAACGGCATCTGCTCATCGTTCATTCAAAGGCTTTCACAACTCATCAACCTGGAGGACTACAAAGAACTTTATCGCCAAGTTTCTAGTATTTCCATTAATTTGATAGACAGCAAAGCCAATACATTGCTTGTCTATGGAGAATCCTTGACAATAATGACTCTCAGAGGTGTCACATTTCTGGCAGATTCTGAAAATAAGAAAACTGCATTACTTGGAAAGGTGTGGATCATGACTGCACAGATCGATTTTGCACTCTCAGGCCTTCAAATCACGTGGGATCTCCAGATGTTCCATGGGGCTATTTCCTTCACTGTTCATTCAAGAGCAGTTGTAGGTTTCAAGGAATTCCTTCAAACCGTAAATCCTATTTCAGTCTACAGAGATGGGTTTCTGCAGAATGTTTGGGAACAATCATTTGACTGTTCATTTCCAAAACCAGAATTACAAGAAATGCCCAATAGGCAGTGCACTGGGGAGATGAAGCTTGAGGATCTTCCTGGACCTGCCTTTGAAATGGAAATGACTGGCCAAAGCTACAGCATCTACAATGCTGTTTATGCTGTGGCTCATGCTTTGCAGGCTTTATACACATTACGTTTCAATAGAAAAAAAATTATGATAGGTAAAAACTCTGATCTTCCAGATCTGCAATCTTGGCAGGTATTCTCTCTCCATTGGACACTTCTTTTATTGCAATGAAACGTTTGATGCATAATTATGTTTTGAAATAATAGTGCAAAGTCTTCACATTTTTATGCTTGTGGAATAAAGTTAATGTCTGATCATTGAGAAGCTACTATATAAATCATGATTAACGTGTTTTAATAGGGTTTATGTAGGAAATCAACATAGTTTGGCCAATAAGACATGGTTAAAATGAAGTCCTTGATCACTTCCATGTTGGCATCTCCAAATATAACCAGTTACTTCTGTTTGGCTCATGAAGTTTTAAGGTGGAGAAGCTGAGCATTCTGTTGCTATCAGAATTCAAGAGGAATGTATGAGATGTATGAGACTAATACCACTCTATAAAGCCTTAGTAAGACCACACCTAGAGTACTGCTTCCAGTTTTGGTCACCACACTATAAAAAAGATGTTGAGACTCTAGAAAAAGTGCAGAGAAGAGCAACCAGGATGATTAGGGGACGCGAGACTAAAACATATGAAGAACAGTTACAGGAACTGGGCATGGCTAGTCTAGTGAAGAGAAGGACCAGGGGAGACATGATAGCAGTCTTCCAATATTTGAGGGGCTGCCACAGACAATATTAGAGGGGATGTCACAGAGAGGAAGGGGTCAAGCTATTTTCCAAAGCACCTGAAGGCCAGACAAGGAATAATGGATGGAAACTGAACAAGGAGAGATTCAACCTAGAAATAAGGAGAAATTTTCTGACAGTGAGAACAATCAACCAGTGGAACAGCTTGCCTTCGGAAGTTGTGGGAGCTTCATCACTTGAGACATTCAAGAAGAGATTGGACTTCCATTTATCAGAAATGGTGTAGGGTCTCCTGCTTGGGTGGGGGGTTGGACTAGATGACCTACAAGGTCCCTTCCAACTCTGTTAATCTGTTAAGATGTAGTCCTTTTCAGTTGTGGCCTCCACCCTTTGGAAAATAGCAATAGCATTTAGACTTATATACCACTTTACAGTGCTTTGCTGCCCCCTCTAAGTGGTTTACAGAGTCAGCATATTGCCCCCCCCCAAAAAAAAAATTTGGGTCCTCATTTTACCCACCTCAGAAGGATGGAAGGCTGAGTCAACCCTGAAAAACTATCTTTGTAAGAATCTCTCTCTCTTCTATCTATTGAAGAACACTCAAATCTCACATTATAAAAGCAGGTGAAACCAAATTTGTCTATCCCAGGCTCCCAAAATAGTTTTGTACCAATTAAGAAAGAAAAGATGAGGATACGATGAGATACAGAGATACTAGATTTATTTATTTATTTTTAAATAGTGAACTTAAATCACATCCAATAGACTCTTTTTATTCTGCTTTGGTTATTTGATGTTTTTTTAATCCTTCCTTAAAATAATATGTATTTAATAATAGAGGACATCTGTACATATCCATGCAATATTCATTATCAATTTTTTAGGTGTACCTGTTTGATAAATATTATAGAAATGGGAAGAACGTGTGAATGAAACTTGAATATACCTCTCCATTGTTATCCTTTCAATCCTCTCTCTTTTTCCTTCTCTTTCAAGTAGCTCCATTCATTTCTTCAAGGCATTTCTTTTAACAATACAGCCGGAGAGACAGTGTTCCTGAATGAGAAAGGGGAAGCAATGGGTGCATTCAACATCATTAATTTCATCCCTTTTTCAAATCGATCCTTTCAGAGAGTTACAGTTGGAAACATAGAACCTCATGCTGCAAAAGGGAAGAAATTATTCATTGATGAAGACAGGATTGTCTGGCACCCTGCTTTTAACCTGGTATGGAGTCATTTAATTAACTATAATCAGGGGTGGGTTTCCCATTTTGCCGCTACCGGTTCGCCGCGCACGTGCACGCTTGCTTTCTGCATGCACACCCCATTCGCGCATGCGCCTGCCTTTCACAAATGCACCCAGCCTTCCATGCATGCACTTTTTGCGTGCGCGTGCCTTCTGCGCATGCGCCCGGCCTCAAAAACGTCCCTACATAGGACGTCATAGAGCTCCAAGATTTCCACTACCGGTTCGGGCGAACCGGTCCGAACCGGCTGAATACCACCTCTGACTATAATTTGATCCATTATGGTTTGGATCTGTTTTGATCCCAAACGGAACATATTTTCTTTAGAAATACAAGTTCTGCTTTTTAAAGAAAAAAAAAATGGGCCTATTTTGACCAAATGTCTTCTGAAGCATTGAGATAATGACATTCTAATATAAAAGCCATGTTTTCATATTTGGGTTGCATTTCTTTTTGAAATCCTAGCTGTTGCATCATTTCAATAACGTTGTCATCATGCATATGAGGGAAGTCACCCCTCCTAGAAGAATGAAACACTTTGGGAAATATTTAAAAAGGCAGAATCTTATATTTCCCCTAAAAGAGAAATAGAAATCTTAAGGGAGACAGGAACTCAGAGCTTCAGCTTCCTGCCCCCAGCAGATATTTGGTGCCCATTAAGAAAGACTGGGCCAGCCTATCTACAAAACAAAAGACCTTCATATCCAGGGTGATGGGATTAAGACATGACTCTCTAGGACAGTGATGGCGAACCTTTTTGTCGTTGTGTGCCAAAAGTGAGTGAGTGCGTGCGCAATAGCGTGCGCACGTGCCGGCATCCATAATGCAATGCATGCCCCCACCTGCGCATGCACGCATGCCCCCCCACACTCCCCCCATGCATGCACCCTGCACTGTGCATGCGCGCGCCCCCTGCACATGCGCCCCACCCCCGTGCCCCATTTTGGGCCACAAAACCCTCCTGCACCAAGCCGGCATGCATCCTACCGCTTCCCGGCCAGTGTGCCTCTTACCGCGACCGCTTCCCAGCCGGCAGGTCTCCATGAGTGAGGAGCTGTGCTCTCCTCCGGTCCTCCTGGGGCAGTTTGCCTCCCCACCGGCAGCTTCTCTGGTGGGGAGGGGGGAAGTCCCAGCCTGCTGCTCCAACAGGGAGGGAGGGAAGCCCTGGCCCACTGCTCCTGCCGCCACCAAGGAAGTGGCAGTGCAAGAACCGCCATTGCTGGGGCGGACGGGTGGCGGCAGCAAGGATGGGTGGGCAACACCTCCCCACATCACCCCTCCAATGCAGGGGTGTCTCCCCTGGCTTGGAAAAGCATCTCCCTCAGCTTGGAAAGTTGCTCTTCGTGGCGCATGGTCCTTTAAAAGAGGAGGGGGACAAGGAAGAGGCGAGGCTGCTTGGAGGAGGACCCCCCTCCTCTTTTAAAGAAGAAGCTTCCTTCCCTCCCCGCCAGAGGCCTGGGGCCATGCAAGAAGCCCACTCGGGCAGGGAGGGAGGGAAGCCCCGGCCCGCCCGTCCTTGCCGCCGCACCCCTGCATGCCCCGTTTTGGTGCTAGCCTCCTGGAACTAAAAACGGGCCGCAGAGGGGGAGCACCTCCCCACACCCCGTTTTGGTGCTAGCAGGCTTCCCTGAAGCCCCCTGGAACTAAAAACAGGCCATGGAGGGGGAGTGCCGCACCCCCCCATTCCCTTTTTCTGCTAGCAGGCCTCCCTGAAGCCTCCTGGAACTAAAAACGGGCCGCGGGGGGCCACCACACCCCCCACGCGCATGCATGTGTGACCCCCACCCCTGCGCATGTGTGCGTGACCCCACCCCTGCGCATGTCCGTGCATCTCCCGGCCAAGACCCGAAAATCAGCTGCCCGGCAGGAGGCGCGCGGGCATGCACTGTGGAGCTAACCTGGGCGTCGGCTCGCGTGCCCACAGAGATGGCTCCGTGTGCCACCTGTGGCACGCATGCCATAGGTTCGCCATCACGGCTCTAGGACATAATAGGATTATCTAGCAGCAGAGCTCACCAAATTGCAAAATCACCTGGGGACATTGCATCACCCTCCAGGCTTCAACCAAACTTCTCAGACAACCTACAAGGTTAGCTATGACCCCTGCAACAGCCAATAGAATACATGTTCTTGCACAGGAATAGGAAGCTCAAGGGCAAGGCCCAAGAGAAGGTATAAATAACCCTCATTCTCAACTCCTTGTGGTCAGCTGCACTAGAACCACCATGTGTTTCTGCTTCACTATTAAACCCTCTTTCCAATCAGCCTCCTGACTTGGAACTGAACCAGATGGATATTTCTTCCAACAATTATTTCTTTTTCTCACCCTGGCCCTCTACAAGTAGTCTTGTTGTGCATCCTTGTAATTTCAAAATTTTCTTAATGGGTAGTATAAATCCAACTAGATAAAATTCACTAGCCCTTTAGGAAATCAAGGATTTGTTCTCCTCATAAAGGAGAAACATTCATAATTATTTTTAAAATCTCTCTTTTAATGTTTATCACCAGGTTCTTCCATTTTCTCAATGCAATGACCCTTGTTTCCCTGGATTTTGGAAGAAAGGGATTGAGGGAAATCAGTTCTGCTGCTATGATTGTGTTCCATGCCCAGAAGGGAAAATTTCAAATCAAAATGGTAGGTTCAACAATCCACTAATTTTTCATTAGATACATCTAAGAAAATACACTACGTTAGCACACATATAATTAATAGTTTTACTAGTTCTTCAGAGTGAATACTATTTTCTATGGATCACAATTTGTTCAGGAGTTAAAGATTGCCTATGAAATTCTGGCAGGTAGTATTCTCTATACGGGCTCTGTCTGTCTGTCTGTCTGTCTGTCTATCTATCTATCTATCCATCTATCTTCTATCTATCTACAGTATCTATCATCTGTCTATATCTATCCATTGAGCCATAGATCTTCTATTATGATCTGTAAGTATTTAGATTTTTTCACATTTTCAAACTGTTTGCATTAGCTTTTCTTTTCCCAAAGGTTGTTCACAGAAGAAATATAAATCAAAATAAACTCAGGAAATATTAACCAATTCTTTAAAAGTTTTACTTTGGTGTCTCCTATCATATGGTGTCACATTCATAACTTTGATGACAACCTAACTCAGTGATGGCGAACCTTTTTTTCCTCGGGTGCCGAAAGCACATGCGCGCGTGCTATCGCATATGTGCGAGTGCCCACATCCCATAATTCAATGCCTGGGGAGGGCGAAAACGGCCCTCCCGGAGGCCCTCTGTAGGCCGGAAACGGCCCATTTCCCGACTTCCAGTGGGTCCAGTAGGCCCGTTTTTCGCCCACCCCAGGCTCCAGAGGCTTCCCTGGAGCCTGGGGAGGGCGAAAACGCCCTCTCCCACCCCCCCCGGAGGCCCTCCGGAGGCCAAAAACGCCCTCCCAGAACCTCCACGCAAGCCGAAAATCAGCTGGAGCTGAGCTAGGGCAACGGCTCGCGTGCCGGCAGATATGGCTCCGCGTGCCACCTGTGGCGCGCGTGCCATAGGTTTGCCATCACTGACCTAACTGTTGTAAGTCTAACTAAGCAATGTCTGAGATAGTTACTATCTGAATGGAAGATCACCAGCCATTTACAATGTGTAGAGTAGATTGGGAACTAAAGAAATAGAATGTTGGGGGGAAAAAACACGAGAAATCTAACTTTCTTCTTTTCAAAAAACACACACGAATATATCATTGATGTATATGGGCATTGAACTAACTCAGAAACTTGTTTATCTTTTTTTCCCCTTTCTAATGTCCCACATGGCATTGAAATAAGGAGAATCAACTTCGTTAAAGTTCTAGTTAAAATTTAAATCAATATTAGTTTAAAGCTCAAGAAATAGGCTTTGGATTGCCTCAGGTCACTTAGCTTGAGCATACATAGAGACATTTTTTTTCACTTGAACTGCCATCTTCCAGGCCTTCTCTTCCATAAAACTTGAATGGGAAAGAAAAAAAGCTTCTTCAGGCAAAGGAACGTTTGTGAATAGATCAGATATTCTACCCTCAAAGAGACATAGGGTGGGTATTTGTAGAACCAACTGTTTTTCACATAGAACACAAAAGGATCACAAAGTTCATAATAAAGTACCAGGATCCGACTTATATGTCTTTCTTATCTTGACAGAAAACTTAGGTGACCCTTTTTGCTTAAAGACCCTACATTTTTATTCAAATAAAAAGATTGATCACTCTTTACTTTATTCCTTTAGTAATCCTTACGTAATTCCTATACGAAAGAGAAAGGTTATAAGAATTTAAACGAATTGAAGTGCTTTGCTCCTCAGAATCAAAACTTCTGCTTCTGTCACTAAAGTTTTATACCCATCACCACAGTTTTTTCTCCATATTTTTTTTGGGGGGGGGAATGGGAAAAGTTAAAATGTTCTATATTAAAATAAACTTGAAAATATTAGAAAGGATTGCTTTTCAAAGAATAATTAACCTTCTCATTGTTCTTTCTTTTATAATCAGTCCTGAATAATACAATTGAGGAAAAACTGCATTTTCATAGAAACATGACCACACTGGTAACCAGTGGAAAAAATTAAAAATGAATAACAGTTGTCACACATTCAGAAGTAATTATAAGAAAAATGAAGTGCATGGATGACAAATTCCTTGATTTCCCCCCCACAGATATGGAAGATTGTTTTGAATGTTCAAAAGATCATTATCCAAATAAGGAAAAGAAAGGATGCGCCCTGAAATTGGTGGTGTTTCTAACCTTTGAAGAAACCTTAGGAATCAGTTTAGCATCAAGTGCTCTTTGTTTCTTCTTCTTGACATCTTGGGTACTTGGAACTTTTATTAAGCACAGGGATACTCCCATTGTCAAAGCCAACAACCGGTCCCTCACCTACACCCTCCTTGTCTCTCTTCTGCTCTGTTTTATCTCCTCTTTCTTCTTCCTCAGCCAGCCTGGCAAGGTGACCTGCTTTCTTCGACAATCAACTTTTGGCATCACCTTCTCAGTAGCCATTTCTAGTGTACTGGCCAAAACCATCACTGTGGTGGTGGCTTTCATGGCTACTAAACCAGGATCTCAGATGAGGAAATGGGTGGGGAAAAGATTGGCTCTTTGTACTGTCCTTTTCTGTTCTCTCTTCCAGGTATGTATTTGTACTCTTTGGTTGTCAACATCTCCCCCATTCCCTGAGTTGGACATGCACTCAGAGCTCCAAGAAGTGATTTTACAATGCAATGAAGGGTCAGCTCTCTTCTTCTACTGTGTCTTGGGCTACATGGGTATCTTGGCCATCACCAGCTTTATTGTAGCTTTTCTTGCCCGTAAATTACCTGGCAGCTTTAACGAAGCCAAATTCATCACCTTCAGCATGTTGGCCTTTTGCAGTGTTTGGATCTCCTTCTTTCCAGCATATCTGAGCACAAAAGGTAAAGCCATGGTAGCTGTGGAGGTCTTCTCCATCTTGGCCTCCAGTGCTGCATTACTGGGATGTATATTCTTGCCAAAGTGCTACATCATTGTTTTACGGCCACAGCTCAACCACCGTAAGCAACTCATAAAGAAGAGTTAGTGTACCTCGTGTTCTTTCTCAGTAGGAGAAATTGCTTTCTAAAAAGAATAAAAAGACTGCTTGACCTGTACAGAACACATATAGAAGTTTTTCTTTCTGTCAAAGGAGATTTGTCTAGTATTATTCTTATTATAAGATGAATAAGGAAGACATTGTGTTGACCACACCGAATAACCTGTGCACTTCATCAAGAGAGTGCAAGAGGGTCAAACTGTTCCCAGGTAACTGGTTAAGTCTGTTTTTTAAGCATCATGCACCATCTTTGGACTCGAACTGAGAGCAAATCTGATCCATCAGGTATTGTTCCTCTGCAAAGTCCTGAAGATGACAATCTGAACTCTGCTTTCTGAGGAGGGACTGGATGATCTTGAACAGGTTATTGGGCAACACTCTGTAGATGCAATAAGTGCAGATAAATATTGATTTTTCACTGCTCTTACCACCATAAAGTAGGTCTTAATCAGAGGTCTGATCTGTGGTTGGTCAGATTTATTCTTTTCCTCTAGCCATCTCTTTACAACACCCTCAGCTCCTCCATTAACCATGGTGAGTGTCAAGGCTCATGGGCCAGAAGAGGGCACATTGGTGGGGTCCTGTCCAGGGTGTCAGGGATTCTCTGATTCCAGATTGCAATCAGTGTAACCTAAGCTGGTCCATCTACAATCAAGAGAAGACCATTTGAGTAGGTCCAGCCTCCCTGCAAGAGGGGAGTAGCATAAGAGAATCTCAAGCCTACCATGTCTTTGTCTGACCATGACAGAGGGATCTAAGCCCCAGAGCTCACTGTAACAAGATTGCTAAAAAGGCATTAAGAGTTGTCAACCTTATTTTACAAAGTTTTCTCTCTGGTAACATTATACTTCTAACTAGGGCATACAAAACCTTTGCCAGACCTATCCTTGAATACTGCTCAAATGCCTGGAACCCACACTGTATTTCGGACATTAATACATTAGAGAGGGTCCAGCGGTATTTTACAAGAAGAGTACTCAACTCCTCTGCTCGCAATAAAATTCCTTATTCCAATAGACTTGAAATTTTAGGCCTGGATAACCTTGAACTACGCCGCCTACGTTCCGACCTGATAATCTACCTTAACGTCCTACCTGTTAACGAATACTTTAATTTCAACCGCAATAACACTATGGCTATCAATAGATTCAAACTAAATGTAATCCGCTCTAATCTTTATTGCAGAAAATATGACTTCGGCAATAGAGTAGTAAATGTCTGGAATACTTTACCTGATCCTGTTGTTAGTTTCTCTAACCCCGATACCGTTTACCTTAAACTGTCTACCGTGGACCTTACACATTTCTTAAGAGGTCCCTAAGGGGGCGTGCATAAGCGCACCAGCGTGCCTACCGTCCCTGTCCTACTGTCCCCATTTGTATGTACTCATTTTATATGTTTATGGCTATGTTTTGCTTCTTTATATCCATTTATTTGTGCCATTTTTTCATGTGTCCTGTTTCCTTGCACTTGTTGACAAATAAATAAATAAATAAATAAACAAACAAACAAACAAACAAACAAACAAACAAACAAACACACAAACAAACTTTGAAGCCATAATTTTTTTCTTCTCACTGCTTCCTGATAGGTAAAATTGCTTTAAAATTGCTATAAATAAAAAGATCATATCTGGAGTGTGACCACAGTCTTGATTTGAGCATGAATAGGCCCATAGCTGTCATGGTGGCCATGAATTCCTGAACTGTTTCCAAGTTCAAGCAGCATGCCAACCAGATTGAAGTCCCTCAGGACCATAAGATGGATCCACAACTGGCTGGCAAACTGTACTCAACAAGTAGTCCTTAATGGGTCTAAGTCCACATGGAGAGAAGTAAGCAGTGGGGTACCACAAGGCTCCGTCTTAGGCCCAGTACTCTTCAATATCTTTATAAACTACTTACAGGAGGGAATAGAAGGGGAACTTACCAAATTTGCAGATGACACTAAGCTGGCAGGAATAGCCAACACCCTAGAAGATAGGCTCAAGATCCAGACGGATCTTGACAGACTTGAGCGCTGGGCCCTATCTAACA
>QLTV01003288.1:153672-182813 GCA_003457575.1 Thermophis baileyi | reverse complement strand
AGGAAGGAAGGAAGGAAGGAAGGAAGGAAGGAAGGAAGGAAGGAAGGAAGGAAGGAAGGAAGGAAGGAAGGAAGGAAAAAAGGAAGGTGGACTTTATTTAGAGTCTGCTAATGAATACAAACTTTCCACTGAACCTGGCTTTCTAGGAGCTTCCTTATACCCCAGTGGGCTTATGCAAATATCATCACGAAATGTTCCCATTTAAGAGCAGGATCTTCATTTTGGATTTTTCCATTTTCTTCAAATTGTACATGTCAAATTGCAGGAAATTCATTTTAAAAAATCACTATGAATTTCTTGCTGGGTTTTTTTTTCTCTGATAGCCATGCCAAAATTGTGTTTCTCTAAAACACAATTTTAGAGAAAGCAGTAATATGGGCTTTTTTTCCTGATGTGTGTGAATTTTAATTTTTATTTCTCTTACTTCTTTAGGGTCCCTTTCTGATGTGCAACTTGTATCATCAGGGCCCGAAACACTAAGGCCAGGGCAAAATCTCAATTTGCCCTATAAAGTTCCTGGTGTCTCAACGTTGGACAACTGTGCTTGGAACTGGATCTGTCAGTCTCCAGGAAATGGATTAGAATGGATTGCCAGAATCTACCCCAGTGGTTCCCAACCTTTTTTTGGCCATGCCCCACCTAAGCATCTCTATGCCCCCCCCCATGACATATAATTCTTACTATTCAAAAAGTGAACTCCTGCTCATGTGGAGGAAGCCTAAAAGACCATTAACTGGGTTTAAACAAGGTTCCAATTGCCCCCATTAAAAATCAAATTGGCCCCTGTGGGGCATGGGCCCCAGGTTGGAAACCACTGATCTACCCCTATAAAGGGAATGCATGGTATTCACAACCTCATTGCTACAGACAACTCCAAGAATGAATATTCAGTTCATTTGAACCTTGTCAATTGCGGTCACTGCTGTGTATTATTGTGCTGGAGGCCCACAGTGACAGATTTTACCTGCTCCTCTGAACAAAAGCATGAAGCTGATTGTGAGTAAGCATGAAAGTTGGGGTGTTGCAGTTGTTAGAATGTGATATTTCAGACTAATTCTGCCAACTGCCAGCAGTTCAATTCTCACCAGCTGAATTGACTCAGCCTTCCATCCTTCCAAAGTGGGTAAAATAAAGACCCAGACTCTGTAAACTGCTTAGAAAGGGCTGTAAAGCACTATGAAGCAGTATATAAGTCTAAGTGCTATTGCTATTGCTATTTCTGTTCCAGCAAATCAATATTCAGACAATATTATTGATTGATTGATTGATTGATTGATTGCATTTTTATGCCGCCCAACTCCCAAGGGACTCTGGGCGGCTTACAACAGAAGTATAAAAACATTAAAACAATATAAATATTAAAAAACGATTTAAAAAGCCATACATACCATTCGTGGCCGGATCTCACAGATTGTAACATTGAGATCAGCGGCCCCAGGCCTGCTGGAAAAGCCAGGTCTTCACAGCTTCCTGGAAGGCCAATAGTGTGGGGGTAGTCAGGAACTCAGGAGGTAACTGATTCCAGAGAGCTGGGGCAACCACAGAGAAGGCCCTCCCCCGCGGGCCTGCCAGCCGGCACTGTTTAGCTGACGGGACCTGGAGGAGACCAACTCTGTGGGATCTTACCGGTCGCTGGGAGCTATGTGGTAGAAGGCGGTCTCGAAGGTAACCTGGCCCTGAACCATGCAGGGCTTTAAAGGTAATAACCAACACCTTGAATTGTGCCCGGACACCAATAGGAAGCCAGTGCAGCTCGCGGAGAATTGGTGTAATGTGGGTGTACCTAGGTGCACCCACGACAGCTCGCACAGCTGCATTCTGGACCAACTGTAGTCTCCGAACACTCTTCAAGGGTAGCCCCATGTAGAGCGCGTTGCAATAATCTAACCGTGAGGTGACAAGGGCATGAGTGACTGTGAGGAGAGCCTCTTGATCCAAGTAGGGTCGCAATTGGTGCACCAGGCGAACCTGTGCAAAATTGGTGCACAAGACGTACCTGTGCAAAGGTCCCCCTGGCCATTGCTGTCAGGTGTTGCTCTAATCTCAGCTGTGAGTCCAGGAGGACCCCCAAATTGCGAACCCGCCCCAAGGGGGACAATTCCTCCCCCCCCCAGAACCAAGGATGGACAGTCGACATAGTCTTTCGGAGGCAATACCCACAGCCATAATATGTGAATATATCTTGGATGAATATAACTCCTAGAAGGATATCAAAAAGAGTGGGCTCAGCCAAAAAGTTTAGTTCAGTTCAAGGGGAAGTTGTAAAAACTCTTTCTACCCAATTGATCCAGTTGTCTGAGTCCACTCCAAAGAATTTGGGCTGATTATTGATGGGAATTTTGATAAAACATAATAGTAAATGTTCTCTTGATGGCATGAAAATGTCATCATTTTGTGCAACTGACTATGCAGGCACAAACTGAGTGGAATTTGGATCACAATGTCATCGTACACACTTCATCTTCTAATCATTTTCACTTGCCACATCAGGTTTATTTTATCATTTTATTTTGTATTTATTATTTTTTATGATTTTACTTTTCATTTTACTTTATTGTTTTATTTTTATTTTTTTACAGTATATCCCACATTTATTATTTTTTGGAAATAACTCAAGGCAGCAATCATATGTAATGCACCTTTCTGGACATATTTTCCCCACCAACCACAACAAACCTGTGAATTGGGTTGGGCTGAAAGACAGTGTTTGGCCTAAGTGTTCTGACCTAGGCTTCCTGATTAAATAACACGGCACAAACGGCATCTCACAAACCTCTTTTATTTGTAACGGCTGCTAATTATTCTCATTAGCAGTCATCATAAGTCCAAACAAAGTAAAGCAAGTCTTTTATTTGTAACGGCTGCTAATTATTTTCATAAGTCCAAACAAAGTAAAGCAAGTCCGACTAAAGTCTTTCAAGGAAAGGCAGATAAAAGTCCTAACAAAGTAAAACAAGTCCGACTAAAGTCTTTCAAGGAAAGGCAGATAAAAGTCCTAACAAAGTAAAACAAGTCCGATTAAAGTCTTTCAGGGAAAGGCAGATAAAAGTCACAAAAAAGAGAAAGCCAAACTGGAGGCACGCTGAAATCTGTTCTGACCTAGGCTTCCTGATTAAAGAATACGGCACAAACGGCGTCCCAAAAACCTCTGTTATTTGTAACAGCTGGTAATTATTTTCATTACCAGCCGTACTAAGTCCCAAACAAAGGATAATAAGTCCGACAACAGTCTTTCAAGGAAAGGCAGATAAACACACGAACCTTGATCTTCTTTGACAAACTGCCAAGGACTAATTAGCAGGAAAACTTGGCAAGGTCCAAACAGAAACAGAGTCCGAGTTGCAATGACTAGAGCTAGAGGTGAACTGAGTTGCTTCCTGAAACGAATCCTTTTGTGTTCTCCACTTATATAGCCTATGGGAGGGGCCAATGATCCCCAAGCCTTACTCCCGAGAAGTCCTTCTCCTCTGTAACTGTTCTTGCCGTCTGGCAGCTTTGCGCCTACGCGCATTGAGAACAGGCTCCTCCTGTTCCTCTGCCTTGCTCATGTCAGTCTCTGGAGGTTCTGAAGGCGGGACAGACCTCCCCAATGGCCCTGGCCTGGCCCAGGTTCCTCCCCAGCCTCCTCGCTGTCCGACTCTGCTGCCAGCTCTGCAGGCCTCTGGCGGACCACAACACTAAGGTCATGAAGATGGCTTTCATGGCCAAGTAAGAACTTGAACTCATGGTCTCCCATTTTCTAACCCAGTGCCTTTACCATGAGACCAAACTAAAATCCATTTAAACATAGAAATGATACAGAAACCTCTATGAAAGAAGAATCTGGACTGCAATGGCACCATATATCAGGGTCATTTTCTGAAATTACACAATAAACCACCTTTAATCTTCTAATTTGGTGAGAAATCCATCTTCACTTCTTCATTTCTATAGACAATGAAGAGCAAATGAAAATCTCCTCTACCACCCCCCATCTGCACTTCTTTTATGGCATCTTCAAAGCAAGTCTCCCTGTCTTCCATGGTTTCTCCAGTTTCCAGGTTCTCACACAAAAACTTGGGATTGATGGGAGCAAAGCCATTGCAAAGTTGTCCTTCACCCCATGTCCAAATCAACAGTCAACACACATGTTGTTGGCTGGAAAACATCTATAATATCAGCAAATTCCTCCCCTTTCACACTTGGAATATGAATGCTCAAAGTAGACAGTTGTACATCATCAATCATTCTGCTTCATTCTTGTGGTACCCAGTGAGGCTGGTTAACCCCTTCACCTACAGATTCTTCAGGTGGAGTCTGACAGAGAGCTGGAAGTTTGGAGTGACAGGGTTTTTCAGGGAGATATTGGTGGATTTTATTTTATTTTATTTATTTATTTTATTATTTATTTTATTTATTTCATTTATTTATTTCATTTTATTTATTTATTTTATTTATTTGTCAAACACGTATAAGATAACAGATATAAGTATAAACATGATTATGAATACAGGATAAGGATACAAATAAATGGGGACAATAGGACAGGGACAGTAGGCACTTTGGTGCGCTTATGCACGCCCCTTAGACCTCTTAGGAATGGGATGATGTCAACAGTAGACAGTCTAAGGTTAAAGTTATGGGGGGTTTGGGGAAGTAACCACAGAGTCAGGTAGTGCATTCCAGGCATTGACCACTCTGTTGCTGAAGTCATGTTTTCTGCAATCGAGTTTTGAGCGGTAAGTTTGGAATTGCTACGGTATAACAAGTTGGGTGTGTGAAGATACCTGGCATTCTAGCACTTAGACTTAGACTTATATACTGCTTTATAGTGCTTTACAGCCCTCTCTAAGCAGTTCACAGAGTCAGCATATTGCCCCCAACAATCTGGGTCCTCATTTTACCCACCTCGGAAGGATGGAAGGCTGAGTCAACCTTGAGCCTGGTGAGATTTGAACCGCCGAACTGCAGCTAGCAGTCAGCTGAAGTAGCCTGCAGTACTGCACTCTAACCACTGCGCCACCTCGGCTCTTCTATTCTCCCACAAGCATATAGATTCTGCCTACCCTTTCTAATTGATCAAATACTGGATTCCCCTTGCCCTTCACCTAGAACTTCACTCTTCCATTTTGTACATTATTTCCCCCCCTCCAATATCACTTGTGAGACTTGAGAGCACAAGGTGCTTAGAGGCTTTGATTGAAGCAGCAACAAACAGTGAAAAATTAGACAGAGCGAGGTAATGACAAGGGTAGAATTACAGGATTAATCTGCTGGAGGACTTTGAAAGGTCCTACAAGTTTGACATCCAGCTTCTTACACAGTCTTGTAGAGACCAAAAAGTGGTAAAGAACCAGAGTTTGTCTCCTTCAGATATTAATGGCCCTTTCTATTGACAAGCATCTGCAGTCTTCTTTTACGATTGTTCAGGCTGCTGGTTCAAGAGGGTTTGTGCAGCAAACTGCTCTTGTAAAATATTCACAGCTCCTGGTATGAAGTCCTCTGATAGAATGCTGGGATGTCTTCCATACAAAGCTTGAAAGGGGCGGGGGTCATAGCAATAGATGTGTGGAGAGAGTTACTATAGAAAAATTCTGCCAATGGCAACAATGAGAGCCAGTTGTCTTGGCTGTAGGTGCAGTAACATCTTTAGCAGTGGTTCTCAACCCTTTGGGGGTCGAACAACCATTTCACAGGGGTCGCCGCGCGCGTTAGCCCACCATCTTGGTGCCACCATCACTTGCAGGGGTGAAATACTCCCGGTTTGGCCATGCCTACGGGTCACCGGACAGCCGGTAGCTACAGAAGCGGGAGACTTTGCCCACCTGCCCGGATGCCGCCATTTGGGTTCTTTTACCCTCTGCACATGCGCAGAACGCTTTGCGCATGCGCAGAGGGTAAAAGACCCCAAATGGCGGCATCTTCCTTCGCTATCAGCTGTCCGGCGACCCGCAGGCAAGCCCGAACCGGGAGCACTCTTCGCCCACCCGCCTGCACAGAGGGTACAAGAACCCAAATGGCGGCGTCCGGGCAAAGTCTCCCGCTGCTGTCGCTATCAGCTGTCCGGCGACCTGCAGGCAAGCCCGAACTGGGAGCATTTCACCCCTGGTGCCACGCCCCCTTTGACACCTCATCCCGTGCGGGGAGGGGGCGGGGCAGGGGTCGCGGTGGCGGGGGGGCGCCGCCATGGGGGGGTCGTGGGGGGTCACAGCATTAGAAAGGTTGAGAACCACTGATCTTTAATATATGTTGGGGGTCCTTGGAGGTCATCCATTGGTTGCCCCTAAAAATTGGTTGAGGTTTTCTGTGCTTTGATCCTGGTAGTTAGCGCTGGTAGTTAAGCACTGGGGCATTCCTTAGCTGACATGGGGTACTATCTCTTACTGGATATTTTATCCCACATCTCCCCTGAGACCAGGTCTATATTACAGTTGTTTCTTCCTCCTCCTCCTCCTCCTCCTCCTCCTCCTCCTCCTCAAAAACATCTGGAATATCTGTGTAATTAACTGGGAACTTGGTTGTTCCCTCTTTGGGGTGTTCTGCCAGTTACTGCAATGGATCTTCTGGTCTGCTGCTTAAACTTGGTGAAGTTGGTAAGTTTGGGGGAACTGGCTAAGATTATAAAAAGAAAAAAAAAACCTTTACAATGGGATGTTCTATGGTTTTATACAAGGATGTGCCTTGTTTCAATTCATAAAAATGATTAACTCTGTGGGACTCCATTAATAAATCACCCGTCTATATAGGGGTCAACATGGAGCTGTCATTGAAAAGTACCCACATGCTCCAATTGGTTCAATATGCAGTGGCCAGTATGGTTTTGTTTAGACCCAGATGTATACATGTGTCACTTTTCCTGCAGGAGTTGCATTGGCTGACAATTTGCTTCTGGGTAAATTTTATTAAATGTATGTAGTTGAAAGTAGAAAAAGCATAAAAGTGTATCTGTAGACATTGGACATTGATTGAGTCAATATCTGAACTATCCTAACAAGAGCCAAGAAAGCGAGATTATCAAAGTCAACTTCAACAAGAGCATTGAAATGGAGAAAAGATTAGGTTAAAGAATCTGGCAAAATGGTGAAAACGAAGCAACATCAGCACTTCTTTTGGAATGTGTAATCACAATACATCTTAATAATAATAAAAAATATCCTACATAAATTGCTGTTTAACAACAACAAAAAAAAAAACTTCTATGTTTTATATATTTTATATACTGTATATTTCCTGTGGACAGCAAATTGTCTTTCTATTTATTTTTTCAGCAATTTTGTCTAGGCAGAAGTATCACATCAGTACTAATTTCTCTTCATGAGTTGCTCCTTGTGGTTGAGGTCATGCCGCAGAACAATGATGTAACTATTTTGGGAGGAATATGCATCCCAGTAATGAAGCACTGGAGGACAAGATGAAGAAGACCTCCACAGCTACCATGGCTTTGCCTTTTGTGCTCAGATAGGCTGGAAAGAAGGAGATCCACACACTGCAGAAGGCCAACATGCTGAAGGTGATGAACTTGGCTTCATTAAAGCTGTCAGGTAATTTGCGTGCAAGAAAAGCCACAATAAAGCTGGCAATGGCCAAGATACCCATGTAGCCCAAGACACAGTAGAAGAAGGAGGCTGACCCCTCATTGCATTGTAAAATCATTTCTTGGAGCTCTGAGTGCATGTCCAACTCAGGGAATGGGGGAGATGTCAACAACCAAAGAATACATATACGTACCTTGAAGAGAGAGCAGGAAAGGACAGTACAAAAAGCCATTTTTCCCCACCCATCTCCTCGTCTGAGATCCTGGCTTAGTGGCCATGAAATTAAGTTTCCTTAATCGTAAGTAAGGGATGGAAACTTATCAATGAGACACCCAACTTAGAACTAAGGAGAAATTTCCTGACAGTGAGGACAAATAAACATTGGAAATGCTTGCCGTAAGAAGTTTTGAGCTCTATCATTGGTACCTTATAAGGAGAGATTGGACAGGCAATTGTCTGGAATGTCATAGGTTCTCCTGCTTTGGCAAGGGGTTGGACTAGAAGACCTCCATGATCATTTCCAACTCTGTTATTCTGTTATATATTGAGATCTAGACTGTACTTTTCTGCACTTTGAGTTCATATTTCTAACATTGACCATAAGTGCAATGAGGATTGCACTTTCATATTAATTGAGGCCATTTGTCCTGTAAATAGACACTTTGCCTCTCTTTCTCTCCATCTCTCTCTCTTTCTCTCTCTCCATTCCTATCTACATACCTATATACTTATCAATCATCTCCATGTAGGGGAACACTCACAATTTTTCTCCAGATATTTTCATCTTTGTTGTCCCTCCCTCTATCAGTGACAAGTACACATTTTTTCCTATGATTTGCACTGGATTTCACCTTTCCTTTTATTGAAAAATGCCAGACTTCTGAGACTTCCAGCTGACCTCACGGCATTACCAGTCACAGGGAACAGAGCTCTCCGTTCATGTGCTGGCTTCTCCCTGTTTGTGGGCTCTGAAAGGAGCCAAAGCTGCCTTGTAGGGGTGGCGAAGCTAAAGAGGGGTGCTCTGAGAGGTCGCAGGAGAGATCGCAACTTTTTCCCCTCTATGCCATAGCGAGGAGAAGAGGCAGCCTAAAGATGGCCACCACAAAGCTGGGACAGCCGAGAAACATCTAAGAATTGTACTGGAGCGGAGTCAGTGAACAGTGTCTGGAACTGGGTGAGAAGAATCCTTTTTATTTAAAACTCAACCCCAAAAGAATATCCAGGAAAAGAGAGGCTCATTGCTACTTTCAAAAGCAGTGGTTTAACATTTTGAGAAGAATTTTAAAATTGAAGGAAAAGAAGGGAGAAAGCAAAAGTTTTAAAAATACAGAAAATTGGATTTTTAAATTGGACAGACGTTGTTTCGGATAGGCATTTCAAAATGCTGGAACTATTTACTTAAAAAATTAACATCATCTTTATATTTTGGATTGTTACCTTTAAAATTGGATAAAACTGGTTAAAATTGAAATTTGACTTAAGAGTGCCACCTGCTGACAAAAGGAAGGCATAACACATTCCCCAAATCCCGGAAATACTTGGCTATTGGAGATTTAAATGTGAGAACAAGAAAGACATTATTATTAAAGTGACCTTTGAAGGCTTCAACACAAGGCCGAATTTATAGAGGGATTTATGAAGGTTCTGAAAATTTTTTGGGACTATCCAGAGGAACAGGCCGATTAGCTTTGGGATATAAAGATTCATGAATATTGAACTTTTTGAGAAGTGACTTTGGTTTGAATATTTGGTTATTGGACTATTGGACAAAAAAAGAACAAAATAAAATTAAACGAGATGCTCCATCAGCAAGAAATGAGTGGAATTTAGGAAGAAATGGTGTCGATAAATCAGAGTATTAAGGATATTTTGACAAGAAGCTATAAGGAGATTATGAATAAAATGCAGAGCATAGATGAAGAGCTGGAAAGCATGACACAAAGGACAATGAGTGACCAAGACACCCAGGAAGAGAAGGAGCCAATTGAAAGAGTAGATGAAAAAACAGAGACAAACCAACAAATAAAACAAGATGACAAGAAGGCGATAAAAATAATAATAATAATGGCTGATGAAACAAGCTGAGGGGAGAGTATTTTAAGAGAATTAAGAGGAACTAGAGTTGCAGGAAGACTTTTTTGGGAGAGAGATAGGGGTAAGAGCAGATATCTCAAAAATTAGACAATGGAATAGGGCTGAGAAGGGGAAAATGTTTAAAATGATTGGTCAAGATGTGGAAGCAGATAGAGATAAAGAACCAAGAGAGGAATATGGGAGGCAAGCTAAGAAACAAACAATTAAAGCTTTAAAGTGGGCAAGATGATGGATAGAAAGGGAATATTTTTAAATATAATAATGGCATAGTTAAAAGTTAGAATAGGGATGGAAACTAGAGAGGGGGGAATCACACATTTTTACATAATAAGATGAAGTAATAACAAGAGGGGAAATCAGAATTTGAACGATGGTAGTATTAAGCACGTTTGAATAAAATGGTGATTGGCATAAAAATAACATATTGAAATATTGAATAATTAAATAATGGAAGATTATAACAACATAAATATGTGTATTATTATTAGAACCATATAAGTCTGTTAAATGTAACAAATATGACTATTAATATTTTATCTGTGGTAAAAGGAATGACATTTAGAATATGGTGATTGGCACAAAAATAACATATTGAAATACTGAATAATTAAATAAGGAAAGATTATAATTCAACAAAAATATGTGTACTATTACCAGAATTATATAAGCTTGCCAAATGTAGTAAATATGATGAATATTATTTTATTTCTACTAAAATGTAAAACACTCAGGTGCCACACTGTTCACGCTGTGAAGTTTCTGAAAGACGCCCTGCGTGTGAGTCTAGGAACGAGATGGACACAAGCGCCAGAAAGAGAAAATCAAAGAGGGTGCTTCGGGATCCGACCTAAATACGCGCCTTCTGTCCAGTTGAATGCCTGCAATCACCCCTTCTAGTAGGGGTACACCCATCTAATACACCCATTCTGTAGGGGAAGCCCACCGCCACCACCATTTCCTCTAGTGTGGGCTTGTTCCTCCCCCTTCTTTTGGGTTTTCTTTTATTATTGTTTTGTTTTTGAGGATTTGATGGGACTTGGAGGTTATGTTTGATCCCAGTTTTTTCCAAGCTGTTCGAAAGGGATGGTGGCATTTTCTTGGGACTAAAACACGCAGAACAAGAAGTGAAAGCGAAACCCACAGAACAAGAAGTGAAAGCGACGCTTTTGCTTTAAAAAAAAAACAAAAAACTTGCTTCTTCCAGAAGTCCTGAGTTTTTCTAAAAGTTTTCGCCCATCATCATCATCATCATCATCATCATCAGATTCCTGATGAGGAATCATCAGGATTCCTCATCAGGAATTGAATTGCAGAATTCCACGCTTTAGGGCACCTCTTTAGCCGTACTCCAAAGGGGGGGAGAGAGGAGGGGGGAAGAGAGAGAGAGAGAGGGAGGGAGGGAGGGAGGGAGGGAGGGAGGCTACCCCCTCCCGTTCCTTCTCCTAAAAAGGCTGCTTGCATTGGAAGCTAGCCGATTGGTTGGTGCCTAACTGTCCCGGGTGGCAAAAAAAACCAGGAGGAACCGTCCTTCTGCGAATGGGCCATGCCGAAGTGCGTGGGACAGAGGGGAAATGACCCATTGCCCAGGGCGAATCGGCGGGGGCATGTCAGCCGAGGAGAACAGTCAGCGGAGAATCACCTGATGGAGGAACGCCCATGGAGAAGGAGGGGTGGCCAAGGGTATGAGACTAACTGTCCCATTCCAGCCCGAGTCTACTAGGGCCTGAAAATTCCCCTGGGTCCCTGTTTTTGGGGCTGTCAGGCATATTGGGAAGACAAAAGGGTGAATTGGTTCACTCACCATTGGGTCATTTTCACCCTCGTTCTTGCTGTCGTAGGGTTCTGGTGACTGGTCGTCATTGCCTGGGGGCCCTCCCCCTTCAAATGGGTGGGGAGGCACCTCTGTAGCCTTGAGGGCCTTCCGGGACGTATTGGTAGCATGCTTGGGGCCTCGTTCCAGTCTTGCCCTGGGTGGTGGCTCTGGCCTTGGCTTTGGGGCTGGGGTTGCACATGCTGATGCCATGTGGCCCATCCCCCCGCATCTGTCGCATTTCAGCAGACATCGTGGGAAAGCTGGCCTTGGGTCCGGCTGTGGTGCTGTGGTTCTCCGTCGGCTGGGTGGTGCCTGGTCTGGTTGACCTCTCTCTCTGGTGTCCGGTGGCTTTCTCATGTCATTGGCTCGCAGCCCACTGTTGACTTTTATTGCCACTCAGAACCACTCGGAGAGTCTGTTTGGGATGTCCCAGTAAGCAGTTACCTGGGCAATTTGCTTGTCTAGACTTGTTCTGAAAAAATGCACCAACAGCAGCTCTGCTAAGGGAGGTAGCCTTCCCATGACTCTCCTAAATTCCCGGATGTGTTCTTTGATGGGCCAGCCCCTTTGCATTAGGTTTCTGAGCTCATCTTCCGCGTACGGGTCCTCCCCTGTCTCCTCAAATCTGGCCTCTAGCAGCTGTAGGAAGTCATCTACATCTTGCAGTTGAGGGGCTCTCCTCTTATGGAGGGCTGCTAGCCATTCCCTTGCCTCTCCCTCTAGCCCCTCTGTGATGGCATTCACTATAGCTCTGGGGGATGGGTAGAGGTGTCCATAGCGTTCTAGGTGGACCTCAACCGAGTCAAGGAATAGGGCTAGTTGGTCTGAGTCTCCATCAAATTTTCCCCTGAAGCGGGGTGGTTCGTTTAGTACTGCTTCTCCCTCCTCCTGTTGGCCTCTGTAGGCATGCGCTCACTGCGGCTGGCCTCTTCCTCAAGCTCTGGTTCGGAGAGAGGGAGGCGGTTGTCTGCCCTGGGTGGCCTGCCTACTACGTGGGAGGGGGACGGGCTTCAGTCCCGGGCTCTTTCTCCTTGTGATGGGTGGAGAGGGGGGGGGCTGTGTTCTTGTGTGCGTCTCCTCCCTCCAAAAGGATCACCTGTCCCTCCCCTCTCTTTTGGCTGGCATGACGGCTCCACCTCCTGAATGGTGGCTCAGTCAAATTCCTCCCTCAGTTGCTCTATGGACCTCCCCAGGGGCTCTGTCAGGACCTTTGGGAGCCTGGCTCGTTCCCAGTCCCACATCCAATCCATTCTACCCAGCTCACTCAAAGGCAAATCTCTTTTCCTGGGCGGTTGGATGGGAGAATTCAGCTTCAACAGCTTTAGGGGTTAATTTCCACCAGTACTCATCCTTTCTTTCTTTGGTCCCTGGAGTGGCTGTCTCTGCTTTGATCTCTGGGAGGGGCTGCACTTCCGTTGCAATCTCCTCTTTTCCAGTAGCTTCTAGCAGACTTTCTTCGGATAGCCCTCCCTCTGCCATGCTTGCCTGATTTTCTCTACAAAGCTCCCCGGGTATCGGGGAAGGGTTTGGGAGTGCGGGACTCAGGTAGCCCTGGAATCTTGTTGATTTAGTAGTTCTGGCTGTCTGTGAAGTTTCCGAAAGATGCCCTAATTAATTCAGGAGCCGTGAGCCAAAGTCCAAAAGAAATACAAAGATTTATTAAAAGAGACATCTCAGCAATACTCTGTTGCAGCCAGAACTAAGTTCACGCTGGCTGCATGTAGTCAATGATCCTGTTTCCCCCCTTCTCATTGGCCATGTCATAAATCACACTCTCCAATTGATCACTTTGGTAGGTTGTGACCCCCACACCCCTCCTTCTGACTCCGGTAGCCTAGGACACAATCAGTAAAAGAAACATTTATGGAATGCATTTACAGTTAGGGTGGTTAGCCCTCCTTCAGCTTTCCCCCCACCTTTTCATGGCAACTTGAAATCTTTGCAAGCTGACACACGCATTGATATGTATGTAAAAAAATAAAAAACTTGGGGGGGGGAGAAAGAAAGAAAAACGCCAGACTTCTAATTCCAAACCAATACAAATCACTCTTTATTATGGTCTTTGGTCACCATAATTTTGAATAAAGGATGAAGCACAAGGAATAATACATTTAATTTCATTTCATCAAATTTTCCATATTATTGAAGTCTGAAAACAGGTTGCAATGCAGATAGATTTATGGATAGAGAGCAAATAGTTATGACCCAGCATGAAAGTCTATTGTAAAATGCAGTTAAATGTATGGGATTCACAAACTCAATAGGTTTTTGTTTTGAAGAAGCCTAACAAATCCAAAAACTTATTTATTTATTTCTTTATTATTAAAATTTGTATGCCGCCCAACTCCCGAAGGACTCTGGGCGGCTCACAGTATATAAAAAAGACAACAATAAAAACATATATATATAAAAAACAATTTAAAAATATATCAATATTAAAATAAAACATTCACACAAACATACATGGGCCAATCAGTCAATTATTGGTCCCAGGCCTGCCGGAAAAGCCAGGTCTTAACGGCTTTACAGAAAGCCAGTAAGGTGGGGGTAGTACGGATCTCGGGGGGAAGTTGGTTCCACAGAGTCGGAGTGGCTACAGAGAAGGCCCTCCCCCGCGGGCCCGCCAGCCGACACTGTCTGGCCGACGGGACCTGAAGAAGGCCAGCCCTGTGAGAAATATGAGGATATGAGAAAACTTATATGAAGAAGGCCAGCCCTGTGAGAAATATGAGGATATGAGAAAACTTATATCCTATAATACTATGTCAAATATATATTCATAAACTGGTAATTAGCTTTTTACTATATTAAGTAGTGCTTTATGAAAGAATATTGAAAAATAGTAAAAATGTAGCAACTTAGACTTAGAATACATTTATTGTCATTTTAAATGTACACTAATCATCATAATCATAGAAGGAGCTGCGGTGGCACAGTGGTTAGAGTGCAGAACTGCAGGCTACTTCTGCTAACTGCTGGCTGCCTGCAATTTGGCAGTTCAAATCTCAGCAAGCTCAAGGTTGACTCAGCCTTCCATCCTTCTGAGGTGGGTAAAATGAGGACCCAAAATTGTTGGGGGCAATATGCTGACTCTGTAAACCGCTATACTGTAAAGCGGTATATAAGTCTAAGTGCTATTACTATTGCTACATTAACATGAAATTTTGCTGCATACAGCTCTCAAAGGGTCACCACCTCCAATATAGACTACATAAACATGACAATAATAAACAAACAAACAAACAAACAAACAAACACAAAATTATGCATATACCCTCATACCCACATAGTGTATATTATATGACACAGAGAAATAACACAGTGTAGTTCAGATTTATATATGTACACTTGGGGTACTAATTCCTCTTTATGAGTTGCTCTCTGTGATTTAGGTCAGGTCTGAAAACAATGATGTAGCACTTTGGCAGAAATATGCATCCCAGTAAAGCAGCACAGGAGGACAAGATGGAGAAGACCTCCACAGCTACCATGGCTTTGCCTTTTGTGCTCAGATAGGCTGGAAAGAAGGAGATCCACACACTGCAGAAGGCCAACATGCTGAAAGTGATGAACTTGGCTTCATTAAAGCTGTCTGGTAATTTACGGGCAAGGAAAGCCACAATAAAGCTGGCGATGGCCAAGATTCCCATGTAGCCCAAGAGACAATAGAAGAAGAAAGTTGACCCCTCATTGCACTGTAAAATCATTTCTTGGAGCTCTGAATGCATGTTCAATTCAGGGAATGGGGGAGATGTCGACAACCAAAGAATACAAAGAGATACTTGGAAGAGAGAGCAGGAAAGGACAATACAAAAAGCCAATCTATTCCCCACCCATTTCCTCATTTGAGATCCTGGTTTAGTGGCCATGAAAGCCACAACCACAGTGATGGTTTTGGCCAATACACTAGAAATGGCCACTGAGAAGGTGATGCTGAACATTGGTTGTCGGAGAAGGCAGGTCACTTTGCCAGGTTGGCTGAGGAAAAAGAAAGAGGAGAGAAAACAGAGCTGAAGAGAGACAAGGAGGGTGTAGGTTAACGACCGGTTGTTGGCTTTGACAATGGGAGTATCCCTGTGCTTAAAAAAAGTTCCAAGTACCCAAGATGTCAGGAAGAATAAACCAAGAGCTGCTGAGGCTAAACCAATTCCTAACGGTTCTTCAAATGTTAGAAACACTACTGGTTTCAGGATACAGCCTTTCTTTTCTTTATTTGGATAATGATCTTCTGGACATTGAAAACAGTCATCCATATCTGGAAGGAAAATCAATGATATTTTTTCATCTAGACATTCCATATTATTGAAAATCATCTTGTATGCATCAAAGTAGTTTATTAAAGTTCGCTTAGGTCTAATGAAAATTGGTAGGTTAGGTAGAATTCCTACCCTACCATTTTGATTTGAAATCTTTCCTTCTGGGCATGGAACACAATCATAGCAGCAGAACTGATCCCCCTCAATCCCTTTCTTCCAGTATCCAGAGAAACAGGGATCATTACATCTAGAAAGTGGAAGAACCTGATGAGAAGCATAAAACATTTTGAAAATGGAGATACTTAAAACAGTTTGCAATTTTTGACAAATGTTAAACATTTGAAAAGAATATTCCATTGTTTATTAAAAAAAAAACAGAAATCAGATTTGTAAACAGACTGCATCCAATATAGGATCATAATGGATCAATCATAGCCAATTCAGTAATTTGATACCTGGTTAAAAACTGGGTTCCAGGCAATAACATCTTCATCAATTAATAATTCTTTCCCCTTTGGAGCCTGGAGATCCATCTTTCCAACTCTAACTCTCTGAAAGGATCTATTAGGAAAAGTGATCAAATTGGTGATGTCAAATCCACCCGTTGCTTCCCCTTTCTCATTCAGGAACACTCTTTCCCCAGCTGAATTGTTAAAAGAAATGCCTTGAAGAAATGAATGGAGCTACTTGAAAGAGAATGAAAGAGAAAGGGAGTTGAATTCAATGTAATAGAAAGGTGAAAACTGTATTCAAGTTTCATTGACGCATTCCTTCCATTTCTATAACAATTAAATATGAACACTTAGAAATTTGATAATTGATATTTCATAGAAATGTACATAGCTACTCTATTATTAATTTGATATTATTTTAAGGAACAATAAGAATGAATCAAAGCAGAATGAAAATAGGCTATTGGGATTGATCAAATTCCTTCAATTATTTAAACAACTATGAAACCTAGAACATAGTTAATCTTCCCTCAGTGGTATAAATATATTAGATAATCCAAAATATGACAAATTTCCTTTAGCCAGATTTGAAAATTTGAGACTCATTCTTCAATGTTAAATTGTGAGTGTTAAATAATAGATAGAGATAGATAGATAGATAGATAGATAGATAGATAGATAGATAGATAGATAGATAGATAGATAGATAGATATTATTGTTCCAAAGCACAGATGCAACTTCTGAAAAGAAACATCTTTTAATTAATTCCTCTTGAATTCTGATAAGAACAGAAAGCTCAGCTTCTCAATCCTGACAAATTCATGAGCCAGGAAGAAGTATTTGGAGAATTGATTATTTTTGGAGGAGGCAATGAAAAGTAACCTAAATTATCATTTTAAATATCTCTTATTGTACAAGCTATGGTGATTTCCTAGATAAATCTTACTGATACCTAAGCATGATAAAAGGTAGAGAAGGGAACTAGAGGGTCAGCCACACTGGAATTAATTCTCACTAACAAAGATGAAATGAAAGGAGATGTTGAAGTTACAGGAATTTTATCTGGGAGTGATCATGCAATACTGGAATTTAATATTATGCAAACAGATGCAATAGAACACAGTCAAGCTAGAGCCTTGGACTTCAAGAGAGCTGATTTCAATATACTTAGATAGAGCTTGTAAGAGATTCCATGGATTAGAATTCTCAAGGGGAAAACAACCAAAGAAGCTTGGGAAACTTTTGAAAAATGACATTATAAAAGCCCAATGTAGCACAAATCCAGTGCAGATGAAAAATAAGTGATCTCAAAAGAAATCAGCATGGCTGCACAAAATACTGATAAACTGAAAGAGGACAAGTACCTATAAGAAGTGGAAGGGGGCAAATAACTAAGGCAGAATACCTGCAAAAATGAAGTCAGGAAAGCTAAGGCGCAAAATAAACTAAGGCTTGTGACAAAAGTAAAATATAATAAAAACACATCTTTCAACATGTAAAAATCAAGAAGAAAATCAAGGAAACAATTGGTCCATTAATGGGAGAAATGGCAAGAAGATGTCAAGCAGAAGGAAGAAACCGTAACTGTTTAATTATTATTATTTTTGCATCTGTCTTTACATAAAACAGTTCAACCTATAAAAAAAAGTGGTAAAATTCAGATGAGGAATGCAAGTCAAAATAAGCAAGAAAATGGTAAGAGAACACCTATCCACTCTAGATGAGTTCAAATCGATTATAGCCCAAGGTTTTGAAGGAAAAAAACAGACCATGTCAGGCAAATCTTACTGAAGTCTTTGACAAATGACAAAACAGGAGACCAGTGAAATACTGTAGATTAGGGGTGTCAAACTCGTGGCCTGAGGACCAGATACATCACATGCTAGCCATGGTACGTCACGTGATGCCATGAGTTTGATACCCCTGCTGTAGATATAATTTACTTGAACTTCAGTAAGGCATTTAATAAAGTAGACCACAACCTACTATTTGATAATGTAGAAATATGTGGGTTATACTACATTGTAATCAGATAGATTTGTAACTGGCTGACCAATCACACTTAATGTGTAGTCCTTAATGGAACTACATCTACATGGAGGGAACCATGTAGTGGCTACCCCAAGGCTCTGTCTTAGGCCCAGTACTCTTCAGTATCTTCATCAATGATTAGATGAGGGGATAGAAGGGGAACTCATCAAATTTGTAGATGACACCAAGCTGGCAGAATAGCCAGAATTCCAGAAGATAGGCTGAAAATACAGAAGGATCTGTGAAAGGGAGTCCTAGTGGACAATCACTTAAATATGAGTCAGCACCAAAACAGCTGCAGCTGCCAAAAAAGCCAATGAAATTGTAGGCTGCATTAACAGAGGTATAAAATCAATATCACATGAAGTGTTAATACCACTTTATAATGCCTTGGTAAGACCAGGTAAAACTTGGAATATTGCATCCAGTTTTGGTCACCAAAATATATTAAAAAAAAGATGTTGAGACTCTGGAAAGAGTTCAAAGAACAACAGAGATGATTAGGGGACTGGAGGATAAAATATACGAAGAATGATTGCAGGAATTAAGTATGTCTAGTTTAATAAAAAGAAGGAAGAATTCTGGAGCATTTGAGGAAACCAGTCATGTATCATGTGCAAGAGAGCAAAATGTCAGGAAAAGCAACTTTTCATCTGCTATCCTACACTAGGTGTATTTTCTGAGTGGCAGAATCCAGAGAGGAATTCCAATGGTGGAAGGAAGCCATCTTCAGTGACACCTACTTTTCTCACAAGGTATAATTGTGGATTCAAATGGTCACCTTTCAAGCACTTTTCAATGATAGATAGTGAGTATTGAGAATTTCCCCAGTGATCCGGATAGAGTCACCTGGGCTGTGGATTATCCAACCCTGCTTTCTAAGAGTTAGTTTATAGCTCACTGGGCTTATGCAAATCTCACCATGAAATGTTCCCCTTTAAAAACAGGTTCCTCATTTTGGATCTTTACATTTTGTTCAAATTGTACATATCCAACTGCAGAAAATTCATTTAAACAAGACAATATGAATTGTCTCTCTTTTTTCTCTCTGTTTTTGTTTTCTCTGATAGCCATACCAAGGTGGGAGTTCACAATTTTAGACAAATGACTACGAGACATTTTTTTCTGATGTATGTGAATCCAGATTTTATTTTTTTTCCTCCAGGAAAGCTAAGGCTCAACATAAACTACTTTTTCTGTTTCTATTTTATACAGAACAGAATAACAGAGATGAAAGGGACCTTGGAGGTCTTCTAGCCCAACACACTGCTCAAGGAGGAGACCTTATACCATTTTAAACAAATCACTATCCAATCACTTTGTAAAAATCTCCAGTGTTGGACCATCCATAACTTCTGAAGGCAAGTTTTTCCACTAATTGATTAGTCTCACTGTCAGGAAATTTCTCCTTATTTCTAGGTTGTTTCTCATAGCTAACTTGATTCCACACTTAGAAAATATTAAGACTTTCCACAGTGGGTTCAAAAGAGAATTCTACATCAAACTGCTCAGAAGTAGAAGTATCTGATGCAAAGGGAATACCTGCCAAGCCTGCAGATATGGATAGCCAGTTTTTTTACCAATCATAGATTTTTTTCTATTGAAATATAATGTGTAGAGAGTTTGCAAAGCATAAGCCACAGCATAAACAGCATTGTAGACACTGTAGCTTTGGCCAGTCATTTCCATTTCAAACAAAGGCGCAGGAAGATCTTCTAGCTTCTTCTGCCCAGTGCACTGCTTACTATGCATTTCTTGTAATTCTGGTTTTGGAAATGAACACTCAAACGATTGTTCCCAAACATCCTGCAAAAACCCATCTCTGTAGACTGAAAGAGGATTTACAGTCTGAAGAAATTCCTTGAAACCTACAACTGTTGTTGAATGAACAGTGAAGGAAATAGCCCCATGGAACATCTGGAGATCCCAACTGACTTGAAAACCAGATAATATGAAATCAATCTGTGCAGTCATGATCCACACCTTTCTAAATAATGCAATTTCCTTGCTTTCAGGATCTACTATAAATGGAACAAATCTTAGCCATATAATTGCCCAGGATTCTCCATAGACAAGAAATGCATTGGCTTTGCTATTCATCATATTAATGGAAATCATTGAGATTGTTTGATAAACTTCTGGGAAGTCTTCCACATGTATTAGTTGGGAAAGCCTTTCTATGAACGCTGAGCAGATTCCGTTCTGTGAAAGTAAGGGCTGCATTTTCTGTAAGAAATTTTCTCCATTGTGGTTATCAACAGAAAAAATCCCAATCCACGTCCACCTGAAATGATGAAGCAGTTGGATAATCCCAAAATACTGATGGTCCTCTTTTGGGACCATGAAATAAAGTGAAGAGAGCTTACTGGTCTGAAATTCCTTTTGGGCTAATGAGCCATATGTCAGCTAAAAGAAAGTGGAATAGGATTCTGTTGAAATGTTAAATCAAAACTATTTTTTCTTATCTAGATTTCTTATGAAATACATTCAAGGAACATTTTTTCTTAGAACTCTTCTAAATATTAATATAGAGAGGAATTACATGGAATTACTTCAAAGACAGATAAGAGATCAATTGTTTTAATACATCCAAAGAGTATACTACATTCAAATCTTCACTCAAATATGGAACGACTCTGGATACTTACTTCCTGTATTTCGCATTTTAGTTTCAGAAAAGAATGTTAAGTAATAGATGTGAAGCCATACACAACACCCTAACACAAACTTAAGCCTAATCATCACAGCTTACTTGTGGAATCTTGAAAAATCTTATAATTTCAGCTATGTAAGATGTTGTGTCAAAATCCAATCCTCCAATGATAGCTATGAGATTCTTCTGGCTATCACATCTGTAGTTAGGGACAAATTCCTGGGATTTGAAAAGCAGGTCCAGGTTGGTGCGATAGGTCATCCTTGGATTGAGGTAACTGTCATAGATGTGGAACCCAAGAGTGATGTTAGGTAAGATCTGGGAGTCCTCATTGATCTGCTTCACAGCAAAAGCCAAGGCAAGGACGTGTTGATGAAATTTGGTGATTACACTGCAAATAATTTAATTATTCTAGTTGAAAATATAAGTTGACAATTCTTATAAGGAGGCATCTTTTCTGAATAAATAACAAACATTTTTTTCTCTGATGGTAATAGAAAGGTAACAGCTTTTCTAAAATTCTTAATAATTTCTACAGAGGTGTCCTTGATATTCTCTGAGCTTGGTTTCTTTCTTGCAGATATTTCATTACCCAAAGTAGGTAACATCATCACTGCCTAGCTCTGAGGATGTTATCTAGTTTGGAGAATGAAATGTCTGCAAGAAAACAACCAATGTCACCAAAGACCCCTCATTTCCACCCTGAACTAAAATATTGTTCTTTATTGGTAATTTTTATAGAGTTCAAATCTACTTTTTACTCATTATTTGTGTAAACAAAAATATACTGCAATAAATACAAGTAGTGACTTTTTTCACAATACTATCTTTATTTTGTACGTGATTTTCACAAAATTTTATATGAATACTTTCAGAATGTATATTTACTATATGTATGTTTTGTGAAGACAGATAATGCCAAACCTTTTTTTTAAATTGCCTTATCCTCAGTATATGTTCAATAAGAGTCTTCTTGATGTGAAATTTTATACATTTCCTGTGAAAGTCTTTAAAATAATGTAAAGAAGATTATTTCTTCTGTCAGAACTAGATGCATTTGAAAGACACAGAAATCACAGATTACATTAAAAGCAGTCTACATTTATGCACAAACATAATATAAGGTTTTTTTTGGGGGGGGGAATCTGGCTTGTATTAGACTGCAAAGAAAATTTCTTACATTGGTACTTCATAAGGTGTTCTAGGAGGATGTTCGCTAAATTTTATTTCATAAAAGTGGTAAACAATGTGAGATGCCATCCCACCAATGACGAAGTCTCCAGGCTGGTACCACTCATGTGGAACAAGGAAAGCATCACTTGCAGGGCAGCTCAGAGTACCCACTTTATGCACTAAAAACATCAGGAGAAACATCTTGATGCTTTTGTTATTGTGCAGAAGTTTTGTCTTCCATCCTACCAATTGGAAAGTATATATAATCCAATACTTCATCTAAGGATTATATTTGTGAATGCAATTAATGACAAAATCTATCATGTTCTATTTGAAGATCCACCTGAGTGCAAATTTGTATCTTGTATACTGCCAGGATTTGAACAGATATTCTGACAGAAGAGAACAGAGCGTAGAAACTTGAAGCAATTAGTCTGACAGAGCTCTTATTATCCCTTGGGCCAATCTCCCAGTGGTTCAAGACTTACTTTTTAGCCAAACAAATACCTTGATTGTTGTTGAATTTAAATATCCTTCTGTGCAGCCTTATAATTATATTTAAGCCTAGCTAAGAAAATATGGTGATTCCTCTAGGAGATAATATATATATATTTATCAGACAATAAATGGTTGATGGTTCAGCTATTTTTTTTTAAAGGAGCAAAGGCCAATGAAAGTAGCCAAAGGAACAATAGAATGCAATAGAATATGCATTTAATTGTTGCAATTGTAGAAATAAAAATAAGGCTTTTTTCAAGGTAACACATTTATTTTCTACCAACTTTTTTACAAAATAAAATATGAATAGATCCAGCAGGTATCAGTCATTTATTGTATATATGTTTTTCAAGGAGTAAAAATGCAGAAAAAAATTACCTTAAGCTCACTAAACATCTCCAAAAGATTCCTTGTGCTGAAGTTTTTGTATTGTATATACAAAAACCCGTATTCTATTGCAAACACTTTAACATAACCTAAAGCAGGGGTCCCCAACCGGGCTGCACAAAGAAGCAAAGCCCCATCCATAGGATGCAGGCAGCATGTGAAACCATGCCCCTCTGGTCTGCAGACTAAACCTTCCCCCCCCCACACACAGGTATTTTCATGTTTGTGATCTCTCCCTCTGTCAGATTTGATTTTCTTGAAAAATGACAGACTTGTAATTGCAAGCCAAATCAAGTTACTCTTTATTATGGTGATTAATCAGCATACATTTTGAATAAAGGATGAGACAGAAGGGAGAATACAAAGAACATAAAATAATAGAGTTGCAAAGGAACTTGGAGGTCTTCTAGTCGAGCCTCTCCCACTCAAGCAGGAGATCCAATACCATTTCAAACAAATACCGGTAGTTGTCCAGGCTCCTTTTCAAAGCTTCCAGTGATGAAGCACCCCCAACTTATGAAGGCAAGCTATTCCATTAGTTGATTGCTCTCACCGGTAGGAAATTTCTCCTTAGTTCTAGGTTGCTTCTCTCCTTGATTAGTTTTCATCCATTGTTTTTTGTCTTGTGTTGCCGAGGTGGCGCAGTGGCGCAGTGGTTAGAGTGCAGCACTGCAGGCTACTTCAGCTGACTGCTAGCTGCAGTTCAGCGGTTCAAATCTCACCGGCTCAAGGTTGACTCAGCCTTCCATCCTTCTGAGGTGGGTAAAATGAGGACCCAGATTGTTGGGGGCAATATGCTAACTCTGTAAACCGCTTAGAGAGGGCTGTAAAGCACTATGAAGCGGTATATAAGTCTAAGTGCTATTGCTATTGCTATTGCTATTCTGGTGCTTTTGAGAATAGATTGAACCCCTATTCTTTGTGGCAGCCCCCCAAATATTGGAACATTGTTAACATGTCATCCCAGTCCTTCTTTTTACTAGACTAGGCATACCTAATTCCTGCAACTGTTCTTCATATGTGTTAGCCTCCAGGTCCCAATCACCTTTCTTGCTTTTCTCTGCACTCTTTCTAGAGTCTCAACATCTTTTTTACATCGTGGAGACCAAAACTGAATGCAGTATTCCAAGTGTGGCCTTACCAAGGCTTTGTAAAGTGATACTAGAACTTCATGTGATCTTGATTCTATCCCTCTATTAATGCAGCCTAGGATTGTATTGTTGTTGGTTTTTTTTTTGTTTTTTTTCCTCATTTCATTTCAATAAATTTCCCATATTATTAATACCTGATAACAGTTTACAATGGAAATTGATTTATGGGTAGGGAGTGAATGTTTGGGACCCAGTATGAAAGCATTTTTTTTAAAAAAAAAATACAGTTAAATATACAGGGTTCACAAACTCAGTGTATATTACACTTCAAAGAACCCTAACAAATCCAAACTAATATCCTATAACAGTGTATTAAATATATATTCATAAAATGGTAATCAGCTTTTTACTATATTTTTATAGTGATTTAGGAACTAAAAATATGAAAACCATGAAAATGTCTCTGCAAACACTGGACATCATTTGAGTCAATATCTGAAATACCCTAATAGCGACTAAGAAAACTAGATCAAAGTCAAATTCAACAAGAGTGTTGAAAAGGAGAATGGATTAGGTTAAAGAGTCTTGGAAAATGATGGAAACGCAGCAACATGAACACTTACTTTGGAATGGGCTTAAATATGAATGAATCTTAAGTACCATACATAAATCCTTCCTTGACAGAAATAAAAGCTTGTATGTTCCTATAGGTTTTATATATACTTCCTGTAGACAGCAGTTTTTCTATTCTTTTTTCAGCAATTTTACCTAGAAAGAAACATCACATGATGTACTAATTTCTTTTTGTGAAATGTTCCCTGTGGTTGAGATCAGATCGAAAAACAATGATGTAACATTTTGGCAAACATATGCATCCCAGTAATGCAGCACTGGAAGACAAAAATGGAGAAGACCTCCACAGCTACCATGGCTTTTCCTTTTGTGCTCAGATAGGATGGAAAGAAGGAGATCCACACACTGCAGAAAGCCAACATGCTGAAGGTGATGAACTTGGCTTCATTAAAGCTGTCAGATAATTATAATTTATGGGCACCCTGAACTAAAATATTCTACTTTATTGATAATTACTACAGAGTTCCAAATTATTCCTTGGAGTTAGGTTTTAAGCGAAAAGGAATCCTCTCCCCCAGTTCCAGTCACTGTTCACCTACTTCGCTCCAGCACCAGTCTTAGTTGTTCCTCGGTTGTCCCAGCTTTGTGGCAGCCATCTTTAGACTGCCTCTTCTCCTCGCCGTGGCTGAGAGGAAAAAAAGAGCCCCGCATCAGACAGGAGAGCTGCGACTCTCCGCGACCTCACAGGGTGCCCCTCTTTGCTTCACCACCCCTACAAGGCGGCTTTGGATCCTTTTGGAGCCCACTGATGGAGAGAACTTGGTGTCAGCATTCCAATAAACACCCCCAATGAAATAAGACTCCGAGGCTAGAAGTTCCTCGAAGTTCCAATTTATTAGAGATGTCATGTTGGCAACATCTGGGGAAACCCGAATCTGAAAGCTTCCAGGTTTTCTCCACCCAAGCGAAGGTTCAAGTCCCTGCCCAGCACTCACTTGTCCATCACACGATCCAATCAGGCACCATCCAGAACTGAAGATGCACCCCGGTCACTTCCTTGCAGCTGCCGGGCACAGCAGCCTTGACTTTCTGGAAAGAATGTTATTTAGAGTACTACATATCACCTACTCCATGTAATCCCCCCACCCATTTTCCTACAGTAGAAAATGTGGCAAGTCTGAATACTGAAAGGTAAAAAATGGCTTCCAGGCCTGACACTCGGCACGGGAGCGTGGAGACCCGCACCGCATGTCCGATCCTGCCGTGACATCAACCGGAAGTCTAATGCTTGATGATTAACATCATTTGAAAAGAATATGTCATGTCCCATTTTAAGAAACAGAAATTAGATTTCTAAAGTGAAATCTAATGCTCAATATGGGAACATAATGGTTTCAGGCATGGTTGCATCAATGACTCCATTTATACCTGGTTAAAAGCTGGGTGCCAGACAATCAAATCTTCATCCATGTATAATTCTTTCCCTTTTAGAGCCTGGAGATCCATCTTTCCAACTCTAAGTCTCTGAAAGGATCTGTTTGGAAAAGTGATCAAGTTGGTGATGTCGAATCCACCTGTTGCTTCCCCTTTCTCATTCAGGGACACTCTCTCCCCAGCTGAATTGTTAAAAGAAATGCCTTGGAGAAATGGATGGAGCTACTTGAAAGAGAATGAAAGAGAGAGGGAGTACATTTCCACCCTATTTTTCATTTGGTATTATTTAATTGATCAATTTTATAGCCGCCCAGAGTCCCTTGGGAGTTGGGCGGCATAGAAATACAAATAAAAGTTAAAGTTAAAGTTATTGATTGATTGATTGATTAATCATAATTAATATTAATTTGGTATTTATTTTATTGGTGCAGAAAGAATGTTCTTTCTGCACCAACTCAGAAAGCTCAAACTGCTCAAGGAGCTGCTGATTCAGTTCTACAGAGGAATTATTGAGTCTGTCATCTGCACCTCTATATCTGTCTGGTTTGGCTCTGCAACTAAACAAGACAGACACAGATTTCAACCGATAATTAGAACTGCAGAAAAAACAATTGCTAACAACCTGCCTTCCATTGAGGACCTGTATACTGCATGAGTCAAAAAGAGGGCTGTGAAAATATCTACAGACCCCTCACATCCTGGACATAAATTGTTTCAACTTCTACTCTCAAAACGACACTATAGGGCACTGCACACCAGAACAACTAGACACAAAGACATTTTTCCTCCAAATGCCATCACTCTGCTGAATAGCTAATTCCCACAACACTGCCAAACTATTTACTCAGACTGTATTACTATTATTCTTCTCGTCCTTCCTATTACCTATCTCCTCCCACTTATTATTATAACCTTGTTGCTTGTATCTTTACGATTTATATTGTTTTATTTAGTTTCCTAGTAGGATTTGATTGCTTATTTAGTATCCTATGACTATCACTAAGTGTTGTATCTTATGATTCTTGATGAATGTATCTTGTCTTTTTATGTACACTGAGAGCATATGCACCAAAGATAAATTCCTTGTGTGTCCAATCACACTTGGCCAATAAAGAATTCTAATCTAAAAAAAAACAAACCTATTATAGGCAATTTACTTACTCATAAATGGCAAGTGCAATCAGGTCTTCAATCCAGGAGCCATACATTTATCTTTCCTTTATTTTTTTCCTATACATTTATCTTTCCAATATTGATGCTATGCTATGCTATGCTATGCTATGCTATGCTATGCTATGCTATGCTATGCTATGCTATGCTATGCTATGCTATGCTATGCTATGCTATGCTATGCTATGCTATGCTATGCTATTTAAGAAAAAATAGAAAACACCAATCAAACAAAGCAGAATGAAAATATACAAATGCCTTTCGTTATTATTTAGGCCTACTACTTAAACAGTTAACTAAAACCAGATCATATCTAATCTTTCCTCATTGATAGTAAGTTATTTGACCATCTGAGGTCTGACTAATGTCCTTTAGCCAAATGTTAGAACCTGAGACTGAAACACTTTCCCATGGATACCTGTAGATGAGAGGTAGAGATAGGCAAACATAGAGTTGTTTCATACTATGGATGCCACATTTAAAAAGGGCCACCTTTTATCTCATTCCTCTAAAACTCTGATAGAGGCAGAAAACTGGAACCTGAAAAGCTCATGAGCCACACAAAGTATCTTGGAAAATTGATTATTTTTGTAGGGGACAATGGATAGTAATCTAAATGACTTGTTTTAATCATCTCTTATTAGGCAACCATTGGTGATTTCCTACATAATTCCTACTGACATCTAAAACATTTTTATATAGTGGCTTCTCACTGATCACATTTAACTTGATTGCACATGTAGAAAATATTAAGACTTTCCAAATTGGTTCCAAAAAGTAATTCTGCTCATTAAAATAAAAGAGGTGTCAAATGTCACTAGAAGAGTATTACATTCCTCTGTTCGCAACAGAATACCTTATGCAACCAGACTTGAAATGTTGGGACTAGAAAACTTAGAACTATGCTGCCTTCGATCTGACCTAAGTGTAGCACACAAAATTATCTGCTACAATGTCCTACCTGTCAATGACTACTTCAGCTTCAACCGCAACAACACACGAGCACACAATAGATACAAACTTAACGTAAACCGATCCAAACTAGATTGCAAAAAATTTGACTTCAGCAACAGAGTGGTCAATGCCTGGAATACATTACCCAACTCTGTAGTTTCTTCCCCAAACCCCCACAACTTTAACCTTAGACTGTCCACCGTCGACCTCACCCCATTCCTAAGAGGTCTGTAAGGGGCGTGCATAAGCGCACCAGCGTGCCTACCATCCCTGTCCTAATGTACCCATATATTTGTAAAATTTCTTGTACTCATAACCATGCTTGTACTTATATATTCACAAACATGTTTATACTCTGTTTATACTTTGCTCGTAATCATATATACACTTGACAAATAAATAAATAAATAAAATAAATAAATGCAATGGGAATACCTGCCAAGCCTACAGATGTGGAAGGTCAGGTTTTTTATCCATCTTAGTTTTCTTCTTATTGAACCCCAAGATATATAGAGCCTGCAAAGCATGAGCCACTGTCAACTTGCAAAGATTTCAAGTTGCCATGAAATGGAGGGGGGAGAGCTGAAGGAGGGGCTGACTGCTCTAACTGAAACTACATTCCACAAATGTTACTTTTACTGATTGTGTCCTAGGCTACCGGAGTCAGAAGGAGGGGTGTGGGGTTTACAACCCGCCAACATGATTCATTGGAGAATGTGATTTATGATATGTCCAATGAGAAGTGGGGAAACAGGGTCACGAGGGCGTGCAGCCTGGGTGAACTCAGGTCTGACTGCATCGGAGTATTGCCGGAATGGCGGTCCTAATAAATCTTTATAGTTCTTTTGGACTTTGGATCATGGCTCATGAATTAATTAGGGCATCTCTCGGAAACTTCACAGCCACAACATAAACAGCATTGTAGATGCTGTAGCTTTGGCCAGTCATTTCCATTTCAAAGGCAGGTCCAGGAAGATCCTCTAGCTCAATCCCCCCAGTGCACTGCTTACTATGCAATTCTTGTCATTCTGGTTTTAGAAATGTACA
>QLTV01003288.1:70073-83332 GCA_003457575.1 Thermophis baileyi | reverse complement strand
ATCTATCTATCTATCTATCTATCTATCTATCTATCTATCTATCTATCTATCTATCTATCTATCTATCTATCTATCTATAAATCTATCTATCTATCTATCTATCCATCTACCTACCTACATGTCTACCTACATAACTATATGCCTATCTATCCTCTCCATCTAGTGAACACTCAAAATGTTTCTCAAGGTTTCTTCATCTTTGTAGTCCTGCCCTCTATCAGAAATTATCTATCTATCTATCTATCTATCTATCTATCTATCTATCTATCTATCTATCTATCTATCTATAAATCTATCTATCTATCTATCTATCTATCCATCTACCTACCTACATGTCTACCTACATAACTATATGCCTATCTATCCTCTCCATCTAGTGAACACTCAAAATGTTTCTCAAGGTTTCTTCATCTTTGTAGTCCTGCCCTCTATCAGAAATGGGTGTACATTTTTTTCTAGGTTTTGAGCTGACTTTCTTGAAAAATGCCAGACTTCTTATTCTAAACTAATTCAAATCATTCTTTCCAATTATCATTGGTCAGCATACACTTTGAGTAAAGCATGAAAGAGAAGGATGAATACATTTCATTTCACTAAATTTCCCCTATTGTTAATATCTGATAACAGGTTGCTCTGGAAATAGATTTATGGGTAGAGAGTGAATGGTTGTGACCCAGCATGAAAGCCTTTTGTTAAATGCAGTTAAATGTATGAGATTTACAAACTCAATAAATTTTCATTTCAAAGAAGCCTAGAAAAATCCAAAACTGATATCTATAATATTATCTTAAATATATATTCATACAATGGTAATTAGCTTTTTACTATATTTATATAGTGCTTTATGAATTGAAAGTATAAAAAGCCATGAAAATGTATTTGCAAACATTGAACATTGTTTGAGTCAATATCTGAAATATTTTAACAGGAACCAAGAAACCTAGATTATCAAAGTCAAGTTCAACAGAAGTGTTCAAATGGGGAAAGGATTAGGTTAAAGGATCTTGGAAAATGATGGAAATGCAGCAACATGAGAACTTACTTTGGAATGTCCAACCATAATAAAACTTAAAAATCATAAATATCCCATATAAATCTTTCTTTAACAGAAATAAAAATGTCTATGTTTCTAAACTTGTATATAATTTTTTTGTAGACAAAAGTCTTTCTATTCCTTTTTGAACAGTTCTGTTAAGTCAGAAAGATCACATGGGGTACTAATTCCTTTTTATGAGTTGCTCCCTGTGGTTGAGGTCAGGCCGTAAAACAATGATGTAGCACTTTGGCACAAATATGCATCCCAGTAATGCAGCACTGGAGGACAAGATGGAGAAGACCTCCACAGCTACCATGGCTTTACCTTTTGTGCTCAGATAGGATGGAAAAAAGGAGATCCACACACTGCAGAAGGCCAACATGCTGAAAGTGATGAACTTGGCTTCATTAAAGCTGTCAGGTAATTTACGGGCAAAAAATGCCACTATAAAGCTGGCAATGGCTAAGATACCCATGTAGCCCAAGACACAGTAGAAGAAGGAAGCTGACCCCTCATTGCATTGTAAAATCATTTCTTGGAGCTCTGATTTCATGTCCAACTCAGGGAATGGGGGAGATATTGACAACCAAAGAATACAAATCGATACTTGTAATAGAGAACAGGAAAGGACAGTCCAAAAAGCCAATCTTTTTCCCACCCATTTTCTCATCTGAGATCCAGGTTTCGTGGCCATGAAAGCAACAACTACAGTGATGGTTTTGGCCAGTACACTAGAAATGGCCACAGAGAAAGTGACACCAAACATTGATTGTCGGAGAAGGCAGGTTACTTTGCCAGGTTGGCTAAGGAAGAGCAAAGAGGAAAGAAAACAGAGCTGAAGAGAGACAAGCAGGGTATAGGTGAGAGACCTGTTATTGGCTTTGACAATAGGAGTATCCCTGTACTTAATAAAAGTTCCAAGTACCCAAGATGTCAGGGAGAAGAAACCAAGAGCTGTTGAAGCTAAACCAATTCCTAAGTTTTCTTCAAACGTTAGAAACAGCACCGGTTTCAGGATACAGCCTTTCTTTTCCTTATTTGGATAACGATCTTCTGAACATTCAAAACAGTCATCCATTTCTGGAAGCAAAATCAAGGAATTTGTCATCTAGGCATTCCAAATTATTGGAAATCACTTTATTAATTTTTTGCATCCTAAACTAGTATATTAAAGTCTAATGAAAAATAGTAGAATTCCTACCCTACCATTTTGATCTGAAATCTTCCCTTCTGGGCATGGAGCACAGTCATAGCAGCAGAACTGATTTCCCTCAATCCCTTTCTTCCAGGATCCAGGGAAACAAGGGTCATTGCATCGGGAAAGTGGAAGAACCTGGTGATAAGCATAGAAGGTTTTGAAATTGGAGATATTTAAAACAGTCTGTTCAATTTTTCAACTTTATCAACTTAAAAAGATGTGGAAATTGCAGTGATGTAGGAAAGGACAGGGTGTGTAAATAATTGCACATACTGACAATCTCATGGAAAAGTGGCCACTCTAGTGATTTCTGATTCAAATCCAAACCAAAAATGCAAACATCCCTTTTACATTGTAATATCATATTGTCAATTTGAGGAATGCCTGATCATCAAGAAGATTTGAAAAGAATATGCCATTGTTTATTTAAAAAAAAAAAACCAGAAACCAGATTTCTAAACAGACTATGTTTAATATGGGATCATAATGGATTAATCTTAGCTGCTTCAATAATTCGATACCTGATTAAAAGCTGGGTTCCAGACAATCACATCTTCATCAATGAATAATTTTTTCCTTTTGGAGCCTGGAGATCCATCTTTCCAATTCTAACTCTCTGAAAGGATCTGTTTGGAAAAGTGATCAAGTTGGTGATGTCAAATCCACTTGTTGCTTCCCCTTCCTCATTCAGAGACATTCCTTCTCCAGCCGAATTGTTAAAAGCAATGCCTTGAAGAAATGAATGGAGCTACTTGAAAAAGAATGAAAGAGAAAGGGAGTTGAATACAATGTAGTAGAGAGGAGAACACCATATTCAAGTTTCATTGACTCATTCTTCCCGTTCCTATAACAATTATTAAATATGTAAGAATGTTGATAATTGATTTTTCATAGAAATGTACAGTACATAGCCACTCTATTATTAATTGGATATTATTTTAAGGAAAGATAAGAATGAACAAAAGCAGAATGAAAATAGGTTATTGGGATTATTCAAATTTCTTTAATTAGGATTCAGGTTCACTTCTTAAACAATAATGAAACCTAGACCATAGCCAATCTTCCCTCAATGACATAAAGGTATTTGATAGTCTGAAATATGACAAATTTCCTTCAGCCAGATTTGAACATTTGAGACTCATTATTCAATAGATAGATGTGAGATAGACATTGTTGCAAACATAAAGTTGTTTCAAAGCATGCATGCCAGTTCTGAAAAGAACCATCTTTTAATCCATTCCCCTTGAATTCTGATAAGGACAGAAATTTCAGCTTCTCAATCTGAAAACTTCATGAGCCAGGAAGAAGTATTTGGAGAATTGATTATTTTTTGGAGGAAACAATGAAAAGTAACCTAAATTATCATTTTAAATATCTCGTATGAGATTTCCTACATAACTCCTACTGATACCTAAAACATGATAAAAGGCAGAGACAGGAAGTAGAGGGCCAGCCATACTGGATTTATTGTAATTCTCACTAACAAAGAGAAATGAAAGAAGGTGATGAAGTTACAGGAATGTTCAGTGCGAGTAAACATGCAATAACTGGAATTTAATATTATGCAAGCAGAAGCAATAAAACGACGTCAGACAGGAATCTTGGACTTCAAGAGAGCTGAATTCAAAATAACTAGAGAGAGCTTATGAAAGATTCCATGATTAGAATTCTCAAGGGGAAAACAACCCCAGAAGCCTCGGAAAATTTGTGACATTATGAAAGCCCAGTCTAGCACAATTCCAATGAACAAGAAAAATAAGAGATCTCTCTGATAAACTGAAAGACAAAAAGGACAAGTATAAAAAGTGGAAAGAGGGGCAAATAACTAAGTCAGAATATGAGCAAATAGCTTCAATCTGCAAAAATGAAGTCAGGAAAACTAAGGCTCAAAATAAACTAAAGCTTGCGACTAAAGTAAAAAATAATTTTAAAAAGGATCTTTCAACATGTAAAAATCAAGAAAAAGATCAAGAAAACAATTGGTTCATTAACGGGAGAAAACTGATTTTTTTTCCATCTGTCTTTACATTAAACAGTCCAACCTTTCTACACACACACACACCCATAAAATGCAGATGAGGAATGCAAGTCAAAATAAGCAAGAAAATGGTAGGAGAACACCTATCTGCTCTAGACAAGTTCAAATTACCAGGACCAGATGGATTACACCCCGAGGTTCAGAAGGAAGTGGAAGATATGATCTCAGAACCACTGAACTATATCAAAGAATGGTTGCAGGAATTGGGAATGTGTAATTCAATGAAAAGAAGGACTAGAGGTGACATGATAGCAGTCTTCCAATATCTAAGGAGGTGCCAGAAAGAAGATGAGGTCAACATGTTCTCCAAAGAGCCTGAAGGCAGCACGAGAAGAAATTGATGGAAACTAATCAAGAAGAGAACCAAGCTAGAACTAAGGAGAAATTTCCTGAGAGAACAATTAATGAATGTTTTACCTCCAGAAGTTGTGGATGCTCTAACACTGGAGGTTTTTAAAAAGATATTTAAAACAATTGTATTTAAATATTTAAATTGTATTTAAAACAATACACGAGCTCACAATAGATACAAACTTAATGTAAACCGCTCCAAACTTGATTGCAAAAAATTCGACTTCAGCAACAGAGTGGTCAATGCCTGGAATACATTACCCAACTCTGTAGTTTCTTCCCCAAACCCCCAAACTTTTAACCTTAAACTGACTACCATTGACCTCACCCCATTCCTAAGAGGTCTGTAAGGGGCGTGCATAAGTGCACCAGCGTGCCTACCGTCCCTCAGCAGAGAAAGCCATTTTACAAAGGCCTTTTCTTAGACAACATTTCAACAGACTCCATCTCAATCCTACCAGGTAGATCTAAACAAAAAATTAACTCAAATTTTGTAACTGTCCAAAGTCGCTATATGTGAGTTCAGAACAGAATAACAGAGTTGGAAGGGACCTTGGGAGTCTTCTAGTCCAATACACTGCTCAAGAAGGAGACTTAATACCTTTTTAGACAAATCACTGACTAATCACTTTGTAAAAATCTCCAGTGTTGGAGTCTCCACAACTTCTAGGGGCAAAGTTTTACACTTATTAATTAATTGCTCTCACTGTCAGGAATTTTTTCCTTATTTATAGGTTGTTTCTCATACTTAAAATGTAGAAAATATTAAGATGTTCCACAATGGCTTCAAAAGATAATTCTACATCAAACTGCTCATTGAAATAAAAGAAGTGTCCAATGCAGAGAGAATACCTGACAAGCCTGCAGGTATGGATAGTCAGTTTTTTTACCCATCATAGCTTTTTTTCTATTGAAACGTAAGGTGTACAGAGCCTGCAAAGCATGAGCCACAGCATAAACAGCATTGTACACACTGTAGCTTTGGCCAGTCATTTCCATTTCAAACACAGGCCCAGGAAGATCTTCTAGCTTCTTCTGCCCAGTGCACTGCTTACTATGCATTTCTTGTAATTCTGGTTTTGGAAATGAACAATCAAATGATTGTTCCCAAACATCCTGCAGAAACCCATCTCTGGAGACTGAAAGAGGATTGATGGTCTGAAGAAATTCCTTGAAACCTACAACTGCTGTTGAATGAACAGTGAAGGAAATAGCCCCATGGAACATCTGGAGATCCCAACTGACTTGAAATCCAGATAATGTGAAATCAATCTGTGCAGTCGTAATCCACACCTTTCTAAACAATGCAATTTCCTTGCTTTCAGGATCTACCATAAATGTGACAGCTCTTAGCCACATAATTGCCCAGGATTCTCCATAGACGAGAAATGCATTTGCTTTGCTACTCATCATATTAATGGAGATAACAGAGACTGTTTGATAAAGTCCTTGGAAGTCTTCCACATGAATTAGTTGTGAAAGCCTTTCTATGAACGATGAGCAGATTCCATTCTGTGAAAGTAAAGGCTGCATTTTCTGTAAGAAATTTTCTCCATTGTTGTTATCAACGGCAAAAATCCCAATCCATGTCCACTTGAAATGGTGAAGCAGTTGGATAATCCCAATGTACTGATGGTCCTCTTTTGGGACCATGAAATAAAGTGAAGAGAGCTTACTGGTCTGAAATGCATCTTGGGCTAATGAGCCGTATGTCAGCTGCAAGAAAGTGGAATAGTGTTCTATTGAAATGTTAAATCAAATCCATTTTTCTTATCTAGTTTTCTTATGAAATACATCCAAGGAATAATGTCCCTTCAATTCTAAATATTACTGTAGAAAGGAATTACTTGGATTTACTTCAAAGACAGATAAGAGAACAATTGTTTAAATAGGTGCAAGATTTCCCTCAGGTATGGAATACTCTGGATACTTACTACCTGTATTTGGCATTGGTATTTGGTATTATAGTTTCAGAAAAGAATGATAATTAGTAAACCGTAAGCCATGCAGATCATCTTTACACAAACCTAAACCTAATCTTTGATGCTCATTATATATTCCATAACAACAACAAAATATAGAATTTCCCTCCTCAATCCCATCACAGCTTACTTGTGGAATCTTGAAGAAACCTATAAGTTCACCTATATAAGATGATGCAATCCTCCAATGATAGCCATGTGATTCTTCTGGCTATCACATTTGTAGTTAGGGACAAAGTCCTGGGATTTGAAAATCAGGTCCAGAGTGGTGCGATAGGTCATCCTTGCATGGAGATAACTGTCATAGATGTGGAACCCCAGAGTGATGTTAGGTAAGATCTGGGGATACTCATTGATCTCCTTCACAGCAAAAGCCAAGGCAAGGACGTGTTGGTGAAATTTGGTGATTACCCTGCAAATGTTTTAAATACCCCAGTTGAAAAAGTAAGTTGACAATTCTCATCATTTCTGTATGAATAACAAACATTTCTTTCTCTGACAGTAGTAACAAGATAATCACTTTCTTAAAATTCTTAATAATTTCTACAAAGGGATCCTTGGTGCTCTCTGAGCTTGGTGGCTTTCTTGTAAACATTTCATTACCCAAAATAAGTAACATTATCACTCCTAGCACTGAGGATGTTATCTAGTTTGGAGAATGAAATGTCTGCAAGAAAATAACCACTCTCAGAGAGCACCAAGGACCCTTCAATTCAACTCTGAGATACAAATATTTTCCTTTATTGCTAATTTCTACAGAGTTCAAATTTACCTTTTACACAGTAATTCCATGACTTGTATCTAATGTACTGCAACAAATATAAGCAGTGGATTTTTCAAAGTACTATATTTATTTTCTATGAGATTTTCAGAAAATCTTTAAAATTATGTAAACAAGATTATTTCTTCTGCCAGAACCAGATGTATTTGAAAGACACAGAAAGCATCGATTACATTAAAAGCACTCTACATGTATGCACAAACAGCTTTTACTCATATAAGGGTTTTTTGGAGATCTGGCTAAGATTAGATAATAAAGAAAATTCTTACATTGGTATGTCATAAGGTGTTACGGCAGGGTTTTCTTGACTTGCAACTAATATATACTGCAACAAATACAAGCAGTGACTTTTTCAAAGTACTATATTTATTTTCTATGAGATTTTCAGAAAATCTGTAAAATTATGTAAAGAAGATTATTTCTTCTGCCAGAATCAGATGCTATTGAAAGACACAATAATTACAGATTACATTAAAAGCACTCTACATTTATGCACAAACAGCTTTTACTCATATACGGGTTGTTTTTTTTTGGAAATCTGGCTCAGATTAGATAGCAAAGAAAATTCTTACATTGGTATGTCATAAGGTGTTATAGCAGTTTTTTCATTAAATTTACTTTCAATTAAGTGGTAAACGAGGTGAGACATCATCCCACCAATGATGAAGTCTCCAGGCTGGTACCACTCATGTGGAACAAGGAAAGCATCACTTGCAGGGCAGCTCAGAGTAACTACTCTGTGCACCAAAAACATCAGGAGAAACATCTTGATGCTTTTGTTATTGTGAATTTTTTTTGTCTTTCATCCTACCCATAGGGAAGCATATATAATCCAATACTTCATCCAAAGATAGATCTAAGGATTATATTTGAGAATGCATCTAATGAGAATAGCAATCATTTTCTTTTTAAAGATCCATGAGACTACACATTTTTATCTTGAATATCACAAGGATATGAATAGATAGTCTGGCAGAAAAGAACAGAGGGTGGAAACTTGAAGCAATAAATATGACAGAGAGATTATTACCCCTTGTACCAAACTCCTTGTGATTCAAGAGTTACTTTATAGCCAAACAGATACCTTGATTGTTGTTGAATTTAAATGTCCTTTTGTCCAGCCTTCAATGTTTTGGTCTAGCTAAGAAAACACAGTGATTCCTCTAGGAGATAATTATTTTGTTTTGATGAGATAATAATTGGCTAATGGTTCAACTATTTTTTTAAATGAACAAATGCCAAGAAAAGTTGCCTAAGAGAGATTTGCAATATAATGTATATTTAATTTCAATTGAAGAAATAAAAATAGTGCTTTTTTCAAGGTACCATATTTATTTTCTACCAATTTTTCACAACGTAGAATATGAACATATTCCATAACAACAACATCAGAATATCATTTTTCTTTCTCTTTAACACTTTTACAAATTATTTATGGAATCTTGAAGAAACCTACAATTTCAGCAATACAAGATGATGTAAAAAAAAAACCAGTACTCCAATGATAGCCATGAGATTCTTCTGTCTATCACATTTGTTGTTAGGGACAAATTCCTGGGATTTGAAAAGCAGGTACATAAGATACATCATCTTATATCGCTGAAATTATAGGTTTCTTCAAGATTCTACAAGTAAGCTGTGATGCGGTTGAAGGGATGTAATATGTTATGAGGTATTAATAATATGGGACATTTAGTGAAATCATATGAAATGTATTCTTCCTACTGTCTCATCATTTACTCAAAGTGTATGCTTATCAATGACCATAATAAAGAGTGATCTGGTTTGGTTTAAAATAAGAAGCCTGGCATTTTTCAAGAAAATCAAAGATGAAGTTCTGCCCAAATCCTACCCCCCAAAAAATGTACATCCCTCTCTGACTGAGGGAAGGACTACAAAAATAAAAACACCTGGAGGAAATTTTGAATGTCCTGCTAGATGGAATAGATATATAGATATACAGGCATGTAGATAAATGGGAGGGAGGGAGGGGGAGAGAGAGAGAGAGAGAGAGAGACAGAGACAGAGAGAGAGAGAGAGAGAGAGAGAGAGAGAGAGAGAGAGAGAGAGAGAGAGAGAGATTAGAATCAGAATCAGAATCAGAATCAGAATCAGAATCAGAATCAGAATCGAGCTTGAAAGGACCTTGGAGGTCTTCTAGTCCAGGCCCCTGCTCAAGCAGGAGACCCTATACCATTTCAGACAAATGACTGTCCAATCTCTTCTTAAAAACCTCCAGTCAGCGGTGGGTTGCTCCCGGTTCAGCCTGGTTCTAAGAACCGGTAGTACCAGCGGCAGGAGGCTCTGCCCACCTGCCCAGGACACTTCTGCACATGCGGAGAAGTGTCGCGTGCGAGTGCATGTGCAAACCGGTAGTAAAGGGTTTTAGAACCCACTACTGCCTCCAGTGATGAACTACCCACAATTTCTGAAGGCAAGCTGTTAAACTGGTTAATTGTCCTCACTTTTAGGAAGTATCTCCTTAATTCCAGGTTGCTTCTCTCCTTGGTTAGTTTCCATCCATTGTTACTTGTGCTGCCCTCTGGTGCTTTGGAAAATAAATTGAACCCCTCCTCATTGTGGCAGCTTTCCCTCTCTGTCAGGTCCAATAGATTCCTATAGGGATGCTGTCATTCCGGTAGGAGGGGGGACGCTTGGGGAGATCGTTGTATGGGGTTTTGCTTCTAATCCTTGCTTTGCCTTGCTGTGACTTTCAAGACCTTGGGAGGGAGGAAAGGAATGTGCCTCGAGCCAGCTGCCTTATCTTGTCTTTGGAGAAGAGCAGCAGTGTTGTCTTGGAGACCAGCATTTATCACCTTCTTGGCCTGAGTTTCCCATAACATCTTCACACCTTGGGATTGGCTCGATGATGAATTGGACTTTGGCAGGGGCTCTGTCTGCAATGGTTTAATCTAACGTTTTAAGCAGGAAAACTTAGTTCCTGCCTACATCTCTTGTTATCACAATCTTCCAATAAAAGTTCCTTTTGAAATGGCTTTTGTTTCAAGAGTTCTGCTTTCTTGAGAAAACTGGTGAGGCAGGACCTTACATTAGGCAGGATCTGCAAACTGGTCAACCCGGAGAGGCAACAGCCCTACTGTGAGGACCGTGCATATGATGTCTACCCAGGGCAGTGACCACGAAGATTCTGAGTGCTGGGGAGAAACCTCCACCAAAACCCATCAGGAGGAAACCCTCAGTGCCTGGGTTGAGGAGAACATCGCCTCAAGCAGCTCTACAAAGCTGAGGTGGTCCATCGGCATCGGGAAAAAGGAAGGCTGGGACAGCAGAGCCAAGGGAGTCACCTTCACCCGTGAGAGCTGCTGGCATGGCTGGAAGTGTGAGCTAGAGAACCTCGACAATGACGACGAAGAGGAGGAAGCCCCAGGCCGGTCCAACCAACTTCTGAGGCAAGCCATGAACCTCATGAGAGAAGCCATCCATGGCATGCGGATCCAGAATGCCCTGGCTTGCGCTGCAGGTGAGGACGGAGCACGAGAGGAGGCTACCGGTGAGCAAGGGGAGTCCCCAATCCCAGGGACATCTGCTGACACCGCAGGAGCCACTGGTGAGTCCACCGTCACCCCAGAAAATCCACCCCAGAGGGACCCTGGCATGGGGGATGGCCTGCGACTCGGCAGGAGGAGGCGTCCCCCTCTAGAGCAAAAGGCACCCCCCGGGTTTCAAGTTTGATGGGGACCCCAAGAACTGGGACTTTTCCTTGTGCACGTGCTGACGCACATGCAGGAGTATGGGAGGGATCTCGCTACAGAAGGAGCCAAGGTCAGGGTCGTCACTCTGGCCCTAGAAGGGGTGGCTGCATGCTGGATGGTGACCCTCCACCATGCAGATGCCCCAGAGCTCCACAACTTCAACTATTTCATTACAGCACTGAGATGGAGATTTGAGGACCCCCTAGGTGACCGAAAGGTGAGAGACTGAATCAGGCACATCAGGCAAGAATGCCGGCCAGTCACTGAGTACATGAAAAAATTCTGAGACATGGCCTGCCACGTAGATTGGCCAGAAGAAATGCTTGTGAGCTGGTTCAAGGGCAGGCTCAACAATGACCTATACAATGCTTGCATTGCCCACGAAGCCCCAATCCACCGGCATGACTGGTATGTGTTGGGTGAGGAAGCTGAAATTGACCAAGCCTGAAACCAGTACCGCGCAAGCCGCACCTGGGGTAGATGCCCACCCGAAAGGAGGAGGGAGATGGCCAAAGCTTGCTCTGCTCCGCCATGCTTGACCCCCTGCTTCAACTGTGGAATGGAAGGCCACCATGCAGCTGATTTTCGTGCAAAGATTCCTACCTGAAAAGGAGAGAAGCAAGATGGAATGAGGCCTGCAAAGCCACCACCACATCCCAGGGACACCGCTTTGAACAGCTGCGCAGCATGGAGTTCCAGCCAGAGTCGCTTCTGGTGCCGGGAACTCTGACCCCTCCGGTGGAAGAACCCGATCATTCAGAGAGTGACTATGAAGACCCTTTGGTAAATGGGACTGTCGAACCCCTTACAATCCCCATAGAACTATTAATCCCACTAAAGGGGAGAAAAGTGAGACTTAAAGCATTGCACCTCAGGGTGCACAAGCAGCCTAATAAGCCCAACTCCAGTTGGAGGACTCGGGTTCCAACTAAGACCATTAAAAACCCCAGTCTCTTTCTGCACAACTCGATGGGTCCATTGCGGGAGGCACCCCAGCTATGTTTGCCCCTGAACTGCTGGAGCTCACCATGGCAAACCACTCCGAAACCATTGCTTTCATCATGACACCGGGGATGGAGTGGCCTCTAGTTTTGGGGCTAACCTGGCTAAAGAAGTGGAACCCAAGGGTGGACTGGACAGAGGGGACCCTACGATTTCCTAATTGCGAACTGGCCCAGAGGGAAGAGCCCCACCAGGCGGGAATGCCATGCAGTGAGGAAGTAGCTGCTGCCATGAAAAGCGGACCCCTACCGAGCATCCCCAGGGAGTACCAAGACTTAACTGACGTGTTTAGCAAAGCAGCTTCAGATGAACTTCCTCCTCATAGACCGACAGACTGAGCCATCGAGATTCTACCAGGGCCAAACTACCTAAGCCAAAACTTTACTCCATGACCCCCAGGAGCTGGATGAACTGTGCCCATTCATAGACAAAAACCTCGAGCATGGTTTCATCGAAACTGCAAGGCCCAAGGCAGCCTCCCCGGTACTGTTCCAGGAGAAAAAAGATGGTTCATTGCGTCTATGCATGGACTATAGAAATTTGAATGCTATTTGCGTGGAAAACATGTACCCCTTACCTCTGATGAAGGACATGCTGGCTCAGTGGTTGAAGGGGAGGATTTTTTTCCAAGTTAGATTTAAGAGAAACTTCTTACTGGGTCAGGATTCGGGAAGGGGTGAATGGAAGATAGCATTTAATGGCCCGTTGGGGTGTTTTCAGTTCAAAGTTTTGCCATTTGGGCTTCAAGGTGCTCCTGCCATTTTCATGCAGCTGATTAATGAAGTGCTGCATGAGCATTTGTACAAGGGGTTTTTGGTTTATCTTGATGATATATTGATTTTCACTGAAACTAAGGCTGAACATGTTAAGCTAGTGCGGGAGGTCTTGAAAAAACTAAGGGCAGCTAAGTTGTTTGCCAGACTTCCCAAGTGTGAATTTCACCAGGATAAAATATATTACTTGGCATACCGAATCTTGCACCAAGGGTGGAAATGGATCCCGCAAAAGTCAGGGTGGTGTTTGAGTGGGAAACCCCTCGCACCCGCAAGCAATTGCAGAGCTTCCTGGGTTTCGCTAACTTCTATCGGGAATTCATCCCCTCCTTTGCCCAGATAATGCTTCTGTTACAAACTTGCTGAAAACCAAAGGGGGAGATAA
>QLTV01003288.1:3677-24075 GCA_003457575.1 Thermophis baileyi | reverse complement strand
CAGGAGGGGAGGGGTGTTATGTTCTAACTGTTTCAACTGTGTTGCATGGTTCCAACCAGGTCCAGCGTTTGAGCGGGAAAAAGCTCAAACGCTATTGGCTGGTCTGTCTGACAGCTCCCTATAAAAGGGCAAGCTGTCAGACTGCTCTTTGCTGGTTGCTTACACAAGAGCTGAAATAAAGAGCTGCTTTGGAAGTCTGTCTCCTGTCATCTCTACCCACTAGGGGAGGGGTGTTATGTTCTAACTGTTTCAACTGTGTTGCATGGTTCCAACCAGGTCCAGCGTTTGAGCGGGAAAAAGCTCAAACGCTATTGGCTGGTCTGTCTGACAGCTCCCTATAAAAGGGCAAGCTGTCAGACTGCTCTTTGCTGGTTGCTTACACAAGAGCTGAAATAAAGAGCTGCTTTGGAAGTCTGTCTCCTGTCATCTCTACCCACTATCTAACAAGCCTAACAAATCCAAAACTGATATCCTATAATACTAGGTTAAATATATATTCATAAAATGGTAATTAGCTTTTTACGATATTTAAGTAGTGCTTTATGAAAGAATCTGGGAAAATTGTGAAAATGTAGCAACTTAGACTTAGATTAACTTTATTGTCACTTTAAATGTACACTAATCAGCATACATTGAAAGAAAATTTCATTGCATACAGCTCTCAAAGGAGGCCACCACCTCCAATATCCACTACATAAACATGACAAAATAAATCAATACAAAATTATGCATATACCCTCATAACCACATATATTATATGACCCAGAGAAACAACAGAGTCTAATTTGGATGTATGCATATACACTTGGGGTATTAATTCCTCTTTATGAGTTGCTCTCGGGGGAGCAGGAAAGGACAATAGAAAAAGCCAATCTTTTCCCCACCCATTTCCTCATCTGAGATCCTGGTTTAGTGGCCATGAAAGCCACAACCACAGTGATGGTTTTGGCCAGTACACTAGAAATGGCCACTGAGAAAGTGACACCAAACATTGATTGTCGGACAAAGCAAGTCACATTGCCAGGTTGGGTGAGGAAGTAGAAAGAGGAGAGAAAACAGAGCTGAAGAGAGACAAGCAGGGTGTAGGTGAGGGACCTGTTGTTGGCTTTCACAATGGGAGTATCCCTGTGCTTAATAAAAGTTCCAAGCACCCAAGATGTCAAGAAGAAGAAACAAAGTGCAATTGAGGCTAAACCAATTCCTAAAGATTCTTCAAAGGTTAGAAACACCACCAGTTTCAGGACACAGCCTTTCTTTTCTTTATTTGGATAATGAGCTTCTGAACATTCAGAACAGTCATCCATATCTGGAAGGAAAATCAAGGAATATGTCACCTAGACATTCCAAATTATTGAAAAGCACCTTATTATTTCTATGCACCCATGTAGTTTATTAAAGTTCGCTTAAGTCTAATGACCGTAACCTACCATTTTTATTTGAAATCTTCCCTTCTGGGCATTGAATACAGTCATAGCAGCAGAACTGATCCCCCTCAATCCCTTTCTTTCTGGATCCAGGGAAACAAGGATCATTGCATCGAGAAAGCGGAGGAACCTGGTGATAAACATGAAAATGTTTTGAAAAGGGAGATATTTAAAACAGTTTGATTTTTTTCTCCTGCATGTAGCAGAAATATTTTTGATTTTCCAAAGGACACTGAAATTAATAACTTCATCCACAACTTAAAAAGATGTAGAAATTTAAAAAGTAGAAATTACAGTGATGTGCAAATGGTCCTGTTTGAAGGGCAAAGTTTTAAAATAATTTAACAGGGTAACAATGTCATGGAGACATGGCCACCCTTGTGATTGTAAATGGAAATGCAAATGAAATATGCAAGCATGCTTTTGTATTGTAATGTCATTTTGTCAATTTGACAAATGTTTGATCATCAACAACATTTGAAAATAATATGGTGTTGTTTCTTTAAAACAAAACAGAAATAAGATTTCTAAACAGACTACATTTAATATGGGATCATAATGGATTAATCATAGCCAATTCAGTTAATTCGATACCTGGTTAAAAGCTGGGTGCCAGACAATTAGATCTTCATCAATGAATAATTTTTTCCCTTTTGGAGCCTGGAGATCCATCTTTCCAACTCTAACTCTCTGAAAGGATCTGTTTGGAAAAGTGATCAAGTTGGTCATGTCGAATCCACCTGTTGCTTCCCCTTTCTCATTTAGGAACACTCTCTCCCCAGCTGAATTGTTAAAAGAAATGCCTTGAAGAAATGAATGGAGCTACTTGAAAGAGAATGAAAGAGAAAAGGGGTTGAATATAATGTAGTAGAGAGGAGGACACTTTATTCAAGTTTCATTGATACATTATTCCCATTCCTTTTTTAAAAAAATAGTTTTTATTCAACATTTTCCAACTTTAAAAAGAAGAAAAACACACACAAAAAGAAATATAAAAAACAAAAAAACAAAACAAAAACAAACACAGAAATGTAACATAATTTTACAGCTTTCCATATCAGCATGTATGTTCTGCTTTTGTAGTTCACCATTCTACATTTGCCTTCCCATAGGTTATAACAATTGCAATTATATAATACTGGTTATAACAATACTAGTTATACATATACACTGATTATAATATTACTGGTTATACATATAGTCATTGTATTTGTATTATAATTCATTATTTTATTCTCCTTTTTTTAAATTTGGCTTCTATTCTCTAGACACTTATACATTCTACTCCAAATTTTATAATAGTCCAATTCTTCTTTTTCTTTTAACTCCATAGTCATCCTATCCATTTCTGTGCACTCAAGTATCTTCCTAATTAGCATTTCATCTGAGGAAGTATTTGTCTGTTTCCAAATTTGTGCAAAGGTGATCCTTGCAGCTGTTACTATGTGTAGTATTATATAGTGAAAATTTTTACCCATTTTTGAATCCAATATTCCCAATAGAAACAATTCTGGTTTCAATTCTATTTTATGTTCCATGATTTCTTCCAGCCATTTCTTAATTTTTAGCCAATATTGCCTGGCTTTGGGGCATGTCCACCACATATGGTAGAACGTTCCAACTTTATTGCAGCATTTCCAACATTTGGGGGATAGATTTGGGAACATTTTGGCCAATCTCACTGGAGGCAGATAACATTGGTAAAACATTTTGTAAAGATTCTCCTTATAGGTTACTGCCATCGTAAGTTCATAATTTTTTCCCCATAATTTATCCCAATGCTCTAACTCTATACTATGGCCAAAATTCCTGGCCCAGCTAATCATTGTCTCCTTCACTGTCTACTCCATTTTGTATCTCAAAAGAAAATTGTATATTTTAATAATCATCCCCCCCCCATTTCTTCCCATTTCTATAATAATTCTGAAATATGTACACTTAGAAATTTGGTAATTGATATTTCATAGAAATATGCATGGCTACTCTATCATTACATTGATATTATTTTAAGGAACAATAAGAATGAACCAAAGAAGAATGAAAGTAGATTATTGGGATTAATCAAATTCCTTCAATTATATTAAACAATAATGAAACCTAGAACATAGTTAATCTTCCCTCAGTGGTATAAATATATTTGATAATCTGAAATATTACAAATTTCCTTTAGCCAGATTTGAAAATTTGAGACTCATTATTCAATAGATAGATGCCATTTTGTATTTTATTTTTTGTTTTGTTTTGTTTTGTTTTGTTTTGTTTTGTTTTGTTTTGTTTAGTTAGTTAGTTAGTTAGTTAGTTAGTTAGATAGATAGATAGATAGATAGATAGATAGACAGACAGACAGACAGACAGACAGACAGACAGACAGACAGACAGACAGACAGACAGACAGACAGACAGACAGACAGATAGATATTGTTCCAAAGCACAGATGCCACTTCTGAAAAGAAACATCTTCTAAAGCATTCCTCTTGAATTCTGATAAAGATAGAAAGCTCAGCTTCTCAATCCTGAGAAATTCATGAGCCTGGAAGAAGTATTTGGAGAACTGATTATTTTTGGAGAAGACAATGAAAAGTAAACTAAATTATCTTTTTAAATATCTCTTATTGTACAAGCTATGATGATTTCCTAGATAGCTCTTACTGATACCTAAACATGATAAAAGGTAGTGGAGGGAACTAGAGGGTCAGCCACACTGGACTTTATTCTCATTAAGAAAGATGAAATGAAAGAAGGTGTTGAAGTTACAGGAATGTTATGTGGGAGTGATCATGCAATACTGGAATTTAATGTTCTGCAAGCAGAAGCAATAGAACACAGTCAAGCAAGAGCCTTGGACTTCAAGACAGCTGATTTCAACATACTTAGAGAGAGCTTGTAAGAGATTCTATGGATTAGAATTCTCAAGGTGAAAACAACCCAAGAAGTTTGGGAAACTTTGAAAAGTGACATTATAAAAGCCCAGTCTAGCACAATTCCCAACGAAGGAGAAAAATAAGAGATCTCAAAAGAAATCAGTATGGCTGCACAAAATACCCTCTGATAAACTAAAAAAGGAAAAGTACAAGTATAAAAAATGGAAGGAGGTCAAATAACCAATGCAGATCAGCAAATAGCTCAGACTTGCAAAAATGAAGTCAGGAAAGCTAAGGCTCAAAATAAACTACTTTTTCTGTGTTTTTCTAGTTTATACAGAACAGAATAACAGAGATGAAAGGGACCTTGGAGGTCTTCTAGCCCAACACACTGCTCAAGGAGGAGACCTTATACCATTTTAAACAAACCACTGTCCAATCACTTTGTAAAAATCTCCAGTGTTGGAGCATCCATAACTTCTGAAGGCAAGCTTTTCCACTAATTAATTATTCTCACTGTCAGGAAATTTCTCCTTATTTCTAGATTGTTTCTCATACTTAACTTGATTCCGCACATAGAAAATATTAAGACTTTCCACAGTGGGTTCAAAACATAAAACTACATGAAACCCTACATCAAACTGCTCATTGAAATAAAAGAAGTATTCAATGCAAAGGGAATACCTGCCAAGCCTGCAGATATGGATAGTCAGTATTTTTACCAATCATAGTTTTTTTTCTATTGAAATATAATGTGTATAGAGCCTGCAAAGTGTGAGCCACAGCATAAACAGCATTGTAGACACTGTAGCTTTGACCAGTCATTTCTATTTCAAACAAAGGTGCAGGAAGATCTTCTAGCTTCTTCTGCCCAGTGCACTGCTTACTATGCATTTCTTGTAATTCTGGTTTTGGAAATGAACAATCAAACAATTGTTCCCAAACATCCTGCAAAAACCCATTTCTGTAGACTGAAAGAGGATTTACGGTCTGAAGAAATTCCTTGAAACCTACAACTGCTGTTGAATGAACAGTGAAGGAAATAGCCCCATGGAACATCTGGAGATCCCAACTGACTTGAAATCCAGATAATATGAAATCAATCTGTGCAGTCATGATCCACACCTTTCTGAACAATGCAGTTTCCTTGCTTTCAGGATCTACCATAAATGTGACAGCTCTTAGCCCCGTAATTGCCCAGGATTCTCCATAGACAAGAAATGCATTGGCTTTGCTATTCATCATATTAATGGAGATAACTGAGACTGTTTGATAAAGTCCTGGGAAGTCTTCCACATGGACTAGTTGGGAAAGCCTTTGTATAAACGCTGAGCAGATTCCATTCTGTGAAAGTAAGGGCTGCATTTTCTGTAAGAAATGTTCTCCATTGTTGTTATCAACAGCAAAAATCCCAATTCATGTCCACTTGAAATGGTGAAGCAGCTGGATAATCCCAATATACTGATGGTCCTCTTTTGGGACCATGGAATAAAGTGAAGAGAGTTTACTGGTCTGAAATTCCTTTTGGGCTAATGAGCCGTATGTCAGCTATAAGAAAGTGGAATAGGATTCTATTGAAATGTTAAATCAAAACGTTTGCTTCTCATCTAGATTTCTTATGAAATACATCCAAGGAACATTGTCCCTAGAATTCTTCTAAACATTACTGTAGAAAGGAATTTCTTGGAATTACTTCAAAGATATATCAGAGAACAATTGTTTTAATAGGTGCAAAGAGTACTACAATCCATTCTTCCCTTAGGTGTGGAATGTCTTTGGATACTCACTTCCTGTATTTGATATTATTCTTTCAGAAAAGTATTATTTATTTATTTATTTATTTATTTATTTATTTATTTATTTATTTATTTATTTATTTATTTATTTATTTATTTATTTATTTATTTATGTACACATTTGATAATATGCATAAGTATAACATTATTTGAATATATAAGATGGGTACAAATAAAAGGGAACAAATAAAAGTAGAACTAATTAGTAGACCTTTAGCCATGCAGAACATTTTAACACAAACCTAAACTTAATCTTTGATGCTCATGAAATATTCCATAAAAACAACATTAACAACAACAACAAAATATAGAATTTCCCTTCTCAACCTGATCACAGCTTACTTGTGGTATCTTGAAGAAACCTATAATTTCACCTATATAAGATGATGTTTCAAAATCCAAGCCCCCAATGATAGCCATGAGATTCTTCTGGCTATCACACTTATAATTAGGGACAAATTCCTGGGATTTGAAAAGCAGGTCCAGAGTGGTGCGACTGGTCATCTTCGCATTCAGGTAACTGTCACAGATGTGGAATCCGAGAGTGACGTTAGGTAAGATCTGGGAGTCCTCATTGATCTCCTTCACAGCAAAGGCTAAGGCGAGGGCATGTTGATGAAATTTGGTGATTACACTGCAAATATTTTAAATACCCCAGTTGAAAAAGTAAATTGACAATTCTCATCATTTCTGTATGAATACCAAATAATTCTTTATCTGACAATAGTAAAAAGATAATCACTTTTCTAAAATTCTTAATAATTTCTACAGAGGGATCCTTGATGCTCTCTGAGCTTGGTTGCTTTCTTGCAAACATTTCATTGCCCAAAGTAGGTAACATCATCACTGCCTGGCACTGATGATGTTATCTAGTTTGGATAATGAAATGTCTGCAAGAAAATAACCAATCTCAGAGAGTACCAAGGACCCCTGATTTCAACCCTGAGCTACAAATATTCTCCTTTATTGGTAATTTCTACAGAGTTCAAATTTACTTTTTACATATTATTTCCATGACTTGCAACAAATACATACTGCAACATATACAAGTAGTGACTTTTTTTTCAAAATATTATATTTTCTACAAGATTTTCAGAAAGTGTTGTATGAATACATCTAGCAGGTGTCACTCATTTACTGTATACATGTTTTGTGAGGAGAGATAATGCCAAACGGTTTTAAAATTACCTTAACCTCAGTATAAGTTCAACAAGATGAGTGAACGTCTTTAAAAAAAAATGTAAAAAAAAATATTTGTTCTGTAAGAACCAGATGCATTTGAAAGCCACAGAAAGCATAGATTACATTTAAAAAAAAAAGATTTGTGCACAAACAGCTTTTACTCATATAAGGGATTTTCGAGATTGGCTAAGATTAGATAGCAAAGAAAAATTCTTACATTGGTACCTCGTAAGGTGTTATAGCAGGGTTTTCATCAAATTTCATTTCATAGAAGTGGTAAATGATGTGAGACACCATCCCACCAATGGTGAAGTCTCCAGGTTGGTACCACTCATGTGGAACAAGGAAAGCATCACTTGCAGGGCAGGGCAGAGTAACTACATTGTGCACCAAAAACATCAGGAGAAACATCTTGTTGCTTTTGTTATTGTGCAGATGTTTTATCTTCTATTTCCTATATTCCATAGGAAAGTATATATATTCCAATACTTTATCTAAGGATTAATCCAAGGATTATATCTGAGAATGCATCTAAATAGAAAATCTATCATTTTCTACTTGAAGATCCATCTGAGTACAAATTTGTATCTTGAATACCATCAGGATTTGAATAGCTATTCTGGCAGAAAAGAACAGAGGGTAGAAACTGGAAGCAATGAATCTGATAGAGCTATTATTACCCCTTGTGCCAATCTCCCTGTGGTTCAAAACTTACTTTATAGCCAAACAAAAGCCTTGAATGTTGTTGAATTTTAATACCTTCTGTATTACAGAATACAAAGGTATTCTGTAATACCTTTGATGCTTAGGCAATATGGTGATTTCTGTAGGAGATAATGATTTTGTTTTGATCAGCTAGTAAGTGGCTGATGCTTCAGCTATTTTTTATTTTAAATGAGCAAAGACCAATGAAAGTAGCATCAGGAAGATTTGCAATAGAATATATATTTAATTGTAGAAATAAAAATAGTGCTGTTTTTCAAGATACCACACTTATTTTCTACCAATTTTTTCACAAAATAGAATATGAACAGATCCAGCAGATATCAGTCGTTATTTGTCTGTATTTTTTTGTGAGGAGTAACAATGCAGAACCTTTTAAAAGAATTACCTTAAGCTCACTAAAAATCTTCAAAAGATTTCTTGCACCAAAGTTTCATACATTCTATTGGGAACAATTTAACATAAAGTAAACAATATTATTATCAGGGCTGCACTGTGGGGGAGGGGGAGGGAGCTGCCGGAGGGACGAGAGGGAGGGTTACCATGGGTTACCATGAGGAAAAAAAACCAAGCCTCATATCATCCTCTGAAAATTGTTAGCCATTCCATGATCAAGCAAAGGAATGCAGCCAGCTAACTAGACAGTGACTGTTACCCAAATTTGTTAGCACATAGTTGGACACTTCTTCATAATCAGGGGGTGGAAGGGAACAGGGAAAAGTTTGCCATATACTTTGGGCATGAAAACCTCAGATCCAGCTTTGCTTCTCTTGTAACCATTTGGCTTTAGTCAAGTATCTTCTTTTTCTTCTTGTGCCATATCCATCATCGGACGTTGGCAATCGTGTTGGCGAACCTATTTTTTATCACTAGCCACAATGTAGTAAAGTATACCTTTGGCTAACCATGGGCCTAAGAGTCTTTCTTTTCTGACTGACCAGGTTTGGACAGCTGACATTTATTTTTTCTTCCACAACTAGAAACATTTGAAAGACAGAGAAACCCTAGATAATCAGCAGCCATAACTAAAGCAATAGCACTTAGACTTACTGCCTTATTATGCTTTACAGAACTCTCTAAGCGGTTTACAGAGTCAGCCTATTGCCCCCAACAATCTGGGTCTTCATTTTACCAACCTTGGAAGGATGAAAGGCTGAGTCAATTTTGAGCCAGTGAGAATTGAACTGCTGGCAGTCGGCAGAGTCAGCCTGTAATACTCCATTCTAGCCACTGAGTCATCCTGGCTCCTGATTAGAAATAAAGCCTATATTTATGATGAACTATGTTTTACTCATATAAGACATTTGGAGGGAACTGGCTAAGATTATAAAAAGAAAGAAAGCTCTTACAATGGGACATCATCAGGTTTTATTCAAGGGTGTTCTTTGAATTTCAATTCACAAAAGTGATAAACCATGTGGGACACCATGCCACATAGTTGCATGCTTTTATATAAGCTGAAAGAAGTGTTTTGTTGTTGTTTTTATTTTTGATTTTTATTGCAAACCTAAGCTCATTTTGAGCCTTAGCTTTCCAGACTTTATTTTTTGACCATAGAACTTAGACTGCAATTCTGCATTGTCACCACTGCACCACCATATCTGCAATAAGAGTTGCACTTTCATTATAATTTGGGCCATTTAAACTGTCCATAGGTTTGGGCCATTTAACCTGCCCCTCTCTTATCTATCTATCTATCTATCTATCAATCATCTATCTATCTATCTATCTATCTATCTATCTATCTATCTATCTATCTATCTATCTATCATCTATCTATCTATCTATCTATCATTTATCTATCTTTGTCCACATATGTTCCAATTGTTCAAGCATCACATTATATCCAAAGTTCCTTGCCCATTGAATCATACAATGTTTTACATGTTCACTTTCCATTCAATAGCACAGTAACATTTTATAAACCTTAGCAATAATATGTTCATTGCTGCTGCACAGTAAGATTTCAAATTCATTTTTAACAAAATCAAACCCATAGCTCTTTGATTCTGATTCTGATTCTGATTCTGATTCTGATTCTGATCCCTCTCTCTCTCTCTCTCTCTCTCTCTTAGGTTGCTTCCCTCCAGCAGGGATAAACTTTCAAGGCAGGGAGTAGCCAGCATGGGTTTGTTAAAAACAGATCATGCCAAACCAATCTTATTTCATTCTTTGACTAAATGAGTAGACTAGCGAAATACTGTGGACATAATAAAATTCAGCAAGGCATTTGAAAAAGTAGACCATAACGTACTTCTTGATAAACTAGAAAAATATGGGATAGACAGCATCACCACCAGATTGATTTGTAACTGGCTGATAAGCTGTAATCAGTGAGTAGTCCTACATCTACATGGAGGCCGGACCTGGGTAGAACTGCAGCAAGCACACTCAGGATCTGTCAAGCCAACAAAACTTTTAATCAGTCCGGAGCCTCGGTATGCAATGAGTGTGATGCGTGTGAACAAAGTTCGTTGCAAAGTCAGCACTGGGAACTTCTGCTTCCCAGCATGCTTTATCAGCAAGGGTCCATGCCCTCCGGCTGGCCGGATACACCCCAGCCTTGTACCACAATCCAGCAAACATCCTAGGTCCCCGGAAATGTTGGGTGGCATCTGCGCATGGCGCCCGAGGAGCAGCATCCGGATCCTCTGTCGGCTGTGGCGGTGCTCCCCGCCGATTATTAGCAAGCTCAACTGGTGAGCTGATGGGACATGGCCTCCCGGCCGGCTGACAAACATGTGGTCAGTGCAGCCGGAAGTAGCCACCGCCATATCCTCACTTGCCGCTCACTCCGCTCTGCCATCCATACACCCCCCCAGGTATGGTAAATCCCAGACTGTGGTCCGACAGGCAGCTCCCCTCTACCAGGGGCGCACCTGGAAGACAGTAAACACAGGCATTAGACACGGCAACCCGGCATGCACGACCAGCGATTCCCCACCCCCAGGTTTGTGGGGATACTGCTGGTGGAACCGCTTAAGGAGTTGTGTGGCCCTCATATCAATGTCCTCCACCCATGAAGCGACTGTGGAGGGATACCCCTTCCACGTACCAGGTATTGTAGCTTGCCCCTATGGAGTCGGGAGTCCAACAACCGGTTGATTTCATAATGGTCCCCCGCCACAGGACCCGGCGGCTGGGGTAGGGGTTGGATATTGGACTCTTCCACCGGTTTTAATATGCTGCTGTGGAAAACCGGGTGAGCCCGCCCTAATAGCTGGGGAAGTTTCAGCTCCATGGTAACTGGATTGATCACCCTAACGATTGGAAAAGGGCCCAGATATTTTGGGCCCAGTTTTTTTGCAAGGCACTTTTAATCTTAGATATTTCATTGAGAGGTATACCGAGCCTCCCACATGGAACAGCTTGTGGGGAGCCCATTTTTTGTCAGCCTGAGCCTGTGGCGCAGTGGTTAGAGTGCAGTACTGCAGGCTACTTCCGCTGATCACTGGTTGCCAGCAGTTTGGCAGATCGAATCTCACCAGGCTCAAGGTTGACTCAGCCTTCCATCCTTCCGAGGTGGGTAAAATGAGGACCCAGATTGTTGGGGGCAATATGCTGACTCTGTAAACCGCTTAGAGAGGGCTATAAAAGCACTATGAAGCGGTATATAAGTCTAAGTGCTATTGCTATTGCTATTATGGGTCTCGGCTGCTTCCTTTAGCGCTGCTTTCACAGCGCTCCATACTCCCTGTATTATTTCCATCCACTCGTTTGGACTACTAGGGGCAGGAGGGTCATGGGGGCACTCAGGAATGGGCATGAACTCCACCCCATTAACCACCTGGAAGAGGGTAAAACCGGTACTGCTGTGTACTGCATTATTTTATGCCACCTCCACAAATGGCAGGAGTTCTGTCCAGTTGGTTTGCTGATAGGTGATGTAACACCTAAGATACTGTTCCACCATGACATTCGTACTTTCTACCACGCCATTTGTGCTGGGGTGGAACACTGAACTAAGGCCTTGGGAAGAACTGATCCTGCAAACAAACTCCTGCCAAAACTTTGTGGTAAACTGCACCCCCTGGTCTGAGATGATCTGCCATGGTAGACATGTAGAATAAACATTTTAGCTAACCTTCACACTGAGGGCAACCCAGGGCATGGCACAAAATGGGCCTATTTGGAGAAAAGGTCAACGATTGTCCATATCACAGTGTGCTATCTCTGGCAATTCCGTGATGAAATCCATGGCTATAACTTCCCATGGCCGGGTGGGGTCAGCCACGGACTGCAAGAGGCCAAGAGGCTTCCCCAACCATGGTTTCATGGTTACACAGACTGGACAACTTTTTACGTAGTCCTCTACCTCTGATTTCATCCGAGGCCACCAGAATTGGTGCTTGGTGAGGTGCAGGGTCTTGAGGAACCCGAAATGGCCGGCCTGCTTGATGTCATGGCACCGCTGAAGTACCCTTGGCCTCAGGGCAGGCGGTATGTATAATTTTCTGCCCTTCCATGCAAAGCCATCCCATTGGGTGAGTAGTTGTTGGTTATCTCAGAGCCATGGGTCAGTTAGTAACTCGGCCTCTAGATCATGCGTCAACCTGTCCATTGGTTCTCTGGCTGTTACCTGTGCCACTTGTTGGAGAGAGGGGAGTATGATGGCATGGATGACCTCTTCCCGGTGGCTGTTGTATTGGGGCATCTGCGACAGGGCGTCCGCCAGGAAGTTCCTGCCAGCTGGAATGTACCTTAGGGTAAACTGGAACTGTTGGAAATACTGTGCCCACCGGAGGGGAGCGTCAGATCCGGGTTTCTCCCAGCCGTGCCAACATGGCTCTGTTAATAAATTGGAACTTTGAGGAATGCTTTGCCTCGGACTCTGATTTTATTTTAGATGCTATTTGGAACTCTGACACTAACCCGGATCTCTCTTAAAAATTCATCCAGCTACCCCGAGCCTCGGGGTGCTGTTTGGGGTCCTGAGCCCCAGCACCGACCCAGCAACGGGCGGCGTGAAGACTCAGGGAAGATGGAGGAGAAACCCAGAGGAAACGGAGCAAGCAGCAGGGGGGCAAGTAGAGGACGAGTCTATTGGGAGCATCAGCGTCCACTACTATCCTTCCCTTGAGGTTGTAGCTGCCATGGAGCCTGAAGAGAATGCCAGTCGGGGGCTTGGTGCAAGCAGCCAGCCCCTGAGCCCCTCTCTCAGCCAGAGCAGTCCTCTCGAGGAGCAATTGGGGGGCTGAGTCCTCCCCTCAAGTGAGCGTGGGAGCCTCACCTGGGTGCGGGATTGGCCACGGCCCATGAGTGGAGACAACAGAAGATCACACTCACCGGTCAGTCCAAAGGTGAGGGATCCCAGCTGCTGTCTCGCAGTCAATTGCTGATGGATCTCCACGACCAGTTCAGATGACTAAGCATGTTGGACAAATCCCCCCTTGGGAACCAAGACCACTAGATGGAACCTGGTCCAACCCATGTTCTCCTTCCCAAGGAAGCACCTGGGGCCCCAGTTTAGTGGGGACACAGCCTCCTTCCACACCACAGCCAGTGGGACCCCAGAGGGCCTCTACACTGGGGCGAAGCCTACGTGGACCGCCCTTCACACTGGACCGCGGGCGACCCACCAAGCTGGCCTAGGGAGCCCGCATCCTGGGCAGCAGGGAGAATGGAGACTGCCAACTTCAGCCCAGCTGAAACCTTGGCATCGTGCCGCCGTGGCAAGCCCCACCTGGGTGGGCTTTCTTCCCCAGAATGGGATGGGCAGCATGCCCATGGACGCCAGGGTCCCCTCAGCCACCCAACCTCACGCCAGGCTTGGAGTGGCACAACAGCCCCCCGCGATGCCAGGTTCTACTGCACAACCCCCGCCACAAATGCAGGGACCCATCCCCGCCAACAGGGCCGCGTTTGGAGCAGGCCAACAGGTGCAGCCTGGAGGAGGGTTAATCGGAGGGCCCCCGCAACAAGCCACTGCTCCACCGGTCCGGGAGCCAATCCCCCGGTTCTGTGCCACATTTGACAGGAACCCCAAGAAACTGGCCTACTTCCTCCACTGAGTGTGGGCTTACGTTGATGAGCACGGAGCACAATTCTGGTTAGATAGGCAGTTAATTGACAAGATAACAGAGGGAATGAACGAGGGGGAGGCAGCGGAATGGGTGGCAGAACTCCATGACGAAGCGGCCCCAGAACTAGACGATGTGGATGAGTTCATCCAACTAATGAGGGTCCAGTTCCACGATGCGGCCCATCAAGTGGAAGCTGAGGAGCAAATCCAGAAATTGAAGCAAAAGGGTCGCCCGGTGAAGGAATTGGTGTGGGAGTTCAGGAGAGCAGCTGTGAAGGTGCGGGATTGGCCCGAGCGGCTCTTGGTGTGCACATTCCGAGAGGCCCTGGATCCCGAACTTAAAGAGGCGTGTGAGAACAGAGGGGTCCCTTGCGTGATCCAAGAGTGGTACGCTACCGCCATCGCCCTGGACACCGTAATCCACGGTCGGAAGAAGCCTCCCACAGATCGCCTGGCCCGAAGGCCTTTAGGATGCCGAGTTCCCCCGAGACAAGCCGCCACCCTGAGCCCTGAACCGACGTGGGGTGTGAAGTGCTATCGGTGTGGTCAAGCTGGCCACCGGGCTACCGAGTGCCTGGTGCCGGCCCCAATTGCACTGCCACGGGCTAGGCCAACCCCTGGGACCAGGAGGAGGCCCACAAAACCACCGGAGCTGGGGTGCTTGGCCATCCAAGCAGGGGAATCATCTCCCCCCTCTGACGACACCAAGACATCGCCAGTAGAAGAATCGGCCCTGGGGTGGGACAAGGGAGGCAGCGGCGAAGACGACCCGATGGTGAGTGAAGCCATTCGCCCCTTTCTCATTAAGGCAAAGATCATGATGCCAGGGATGGGGAAGGAGACAGAGATAGACACCATGATAGACACGGGCTGCTCGAGGTGCTTAATCAGTAAAGCAGTGGTAGAGAAGCTAAAAATCAGCACCAGGCACCTAGTGAATCCCATTCGCTTCCAACAGGTGGACGGATTGTTAATTGGGGGGCCCCCCACCACTCTCCTAACCGAGTTGGTGGATTTGCAAATGGGATGCCACCACGAACTTATCCGGTTCATAGTTGCCCCCAAGATGTCTGAGCAATCATCCTGGGGCTTGTGTGGCTAGACAAGTGGGCCCCTACAATAAAATGGGAGGATGGGTACCGGAAATTAACCCTACACATTGGGCCTACACCCCCACCAGGGGCCCAAAGCAGCCCGAGAGAGCCAGCACCCCTGGGCTCAAACCGTCCCCAGCTGGCAGCCCCGGTGCTTGAAACCACGCCCCCAGGCTCCCAGCAGGTGCCAGCAGAATACCAAGACCTAGAGGGGGTGTTTAGTGAAGAAGACTGCAACTACCTCCCCCCTCACCGGCCAATGGACTACGCAATAGAGTTCGAGCCTGGGGCTACATTCCCAAAACCCAAAATGTATTCAATGACCCCAAATGAACTGGGAGAGTTAAGGAGATACATCGACGCCAATTTGGAATGAGGGTTCATCCAACTGGCAAAGTCAAGGATCGCCACCCGCGTCCTCTTCAAAGAGAAAAAAGATGGGGGGTCAGATTATGCGTCGACTTTCGTGGAATTAATGCCGTGTGCGTGCAAAACACCTACCCCCTCCCTCTCGTGAAGGACTTGCTGAACCACTTCTCCAAAGGCAAGATATTCACCAAGCTAGACTTGAGAGAAGCCTACTACCGCATACGAATCAGGGAGGGGGATGAATGGAAGATCGCTTTCAACTGCCCGTTGGGAAGTTTCCAATTCAGAGTCATGCCCTTTGGATTGCAAGGGGCCCCTGCGGTCTTCATGCAATACATCAACGAGGTCCTCCACCCCCATCTGTACAAGGGGGTGCTTGTTTATTTGGATGACATTCTCATCTTCAGTGAAACACTAGAAGAGCATGTGAAACTAGTGAGGCAAGTCCTAAAAAAACTTCTGGCTGCCAAACTTTACGCAAAACTTTCCAAATGTGAATTCCATAAAACCTCCCTGGACTACTTGGGGTACTGGATTTCCAGTGAGGGAAAAGAAATGGACCCCGGAAAGGTGAGAGTGGTGCTTGATTGGCAGCCCCCATGCACTTGCAAACAGCTACAAAGCTTCTTGGGCTTCACAAACTTCTATTGGCAGTTCATCCCATCATTCACTGAGGTGGCACTGCCACTGACCAAACTGCTAAAGACTGGCCCATCACCCACCAAGCCAAAACCCAACCAGCCAATTGGTTGGACGATGGAATGCCAAAAGGCATTTGAAAGGCTGAAGCGGCTCTTTGCCCAAGAACCAATCCCTCAGCACCCTGACCCAGAGCAGCAGTTCTTAATCCAGTCAGACACCAGCGACGTAGCTGTGGTGGTGGTGCTGTTACAGAAAGATGAGAAAGGGCAACTCCGTCTGTGTGCATACGTTTCAAAGAAGCTCACGGCCACCGAAAGGAGATGGGCCATTTGGGAGAAGGAAGCATATGCAGTTCATTGGGCGTTGCTTACATGGAGACAATTCCTAGAAGGGGGCAAGGTACCGTTCGAGGTATGGACAGATCATAAGGCCCTGAAAACCTCCAGGAAACTCTTACCCAAACAGGTGCGCTGGGTGCAATACTTCAGACGATTCAAGTTCGAATTGAAGCACATCCCAGCTGGGAAGAATCTACTGGCTGACGCCTTGTCCAGAAAACCACAATACGACAGCCAAAGAGAAGAAGAATTTCACTCGGTCATTCCCCTCTCACCAGAGGAACCAGTAAGCACTTCCCCCTCAGAGAGGGAGTTGGCAGCCCCGGTCCTCACCAGGGGCCAAGCTAGACGACCAGACGCACGAAGCCAGGATGAGTGGACAGCAAAGTTGAGGGCAGCTCTGCCCAATAACCCCTGGCTCAACGACAACAACAAAATCCTGATGATGAGGGAAGGCTTGGCCTGGAAAGGATCCAAGCTATACGTGCCTGCCAGCCTAAGACTAGAACTGCTCCAGCGAAATCACGACTCCAAGCTGGAAGGACATTTTGGGTTCCTCAAGACCCTCCACCTAACGCGATGGCAGTTTTGGTGGCCAAAGATGAAGACTGAGGTGGAGGACTATGTGAAAAGCTGTGCCACCTGCGCCACCAAAAAACACCGGCCCGGAAAACTGCCTGGATTGTTGCAGCAGGTGGCCAACCCCAGCAAACCCTGGGAGGAGATAGCCATGGATTTCATTGTGGAGCTCCCAGATAGTAAAGGGAACACCGTGATTTGGACTGTGATTGATTTGTTTTCCAAGCAAGCCCACTTTGTTGCCTGCTCCAGACTTCCGTCAGCCAGACACCTAGCCAAACTATTTCTCAAGCACATTTATCGCCTACATGGAGTCCCTAAAAGGATCATCTCAGACCGAGATGTACAGTTCATCGCCAAGTTTTGGAGAGAATTCCTACGTGCAATTGGATCCATGCAAGGACTCAGTTCGCTTTTCATCTGAGTACAAATGGTGCCATGGAACGTGCCAATGCAATGGTGGAACAATACATCCGTTGCTATGTGGATTATCAGCAGGATAATTGGGCGGAGCTGCTGCCTTTGGCAGAAGTAGCGTACAACAACGCTGTCCACAGCAGCACCGGACTAACCCCTTTCCAGATCACCAGTGGCCAGGAGTTCGTCCCAATGCCGGAACTGCCTACCGAAGCTTCCACTTCGATGTCCCTGGTTGAATGGATGGAAACATTGAGAAGAGGATGGGAAGACACCAAGAAAGCACTAACGGAAGTGGCAGAAGCCTATAAGAAGCAAGCACACCGGCACCGATCGCTCCAACCCCCCTTCCGAGATACATCCAATAGAGAATGCCAAGCAAAAAGCTAGGGCCAAAATTCTTGGGGCCTTTCCCCATAGTCAAAATTATTAACCCTGTCACTGTGCAGCTTGCATTGCCAAGAATATTGGGGAAAATCCACCCAGTATTCCATTGCAGCTTATTAAAACCAGTGGCTAGGTCCAATATAAGACCACCAACCCAACCACCACCTCCCCCTGTAGTAATACAAGGGGAGACGCATTATGAAGTAAAGAAAGTCTTAGACTCCAGAATGTTTAGGGGTCAATTACAATACCTAATCCATTGGAAGGGGTACCCTTTATCTGAATCCACATGGGTAAAAAGTTGGAAAGTAAAAGCTGATAGACTAGTGAAGTAATTCCACAATAAATACCTGGACAAGCCAAATGGTCCCCCTGGGGGAGAGGGGTGTTTAAGAATGTTGAATTAACCCCCTATGCAATTTTCTCTCTCTTCTGCAGGACACACTTTTTTCTTGAGGGGAGGCCGCCTGTCAGGCCAAAGCCATATTTTATTAGAGACTTTGGCCTGCCACACTTTACATTTGAGAATGTATTTTTGCTGTGGGAATTTGGGAGGGGCTGTTGCATGAGGGTTGTAGACATGTAGCCATAACAAATTCCTTTAGATTCTCAAGGTCATCCTTTGTCCAGCACCTGCCCGGAAGATGAGGGGAGTAACTGACACGTCAACAGGAGGAGACTGGCTAACATCATGAACTTGTGGGTGTGGGGACAAAGAGCTTGATCTTTCAACTGGGTGGAGAAACCCTGGGAGCGTCAGATCCGGGTTTCTCCCAGCCATGCCAACATGGCTCTGTTAATAAATTGGAACTTTGAGGAATGCTTTGCCTCGGACTCTGATTTTATTTTAGATGCTATTTGGAATTCTGACAACTGCTTTATAAATCCTTAGTAAGATCACCCCTGTAATACTGCATCCAAATTTGGTCACCACATTACAAAAAAGATGTTGAGACTTTGGAAAAAGTGTAAAGAAGAACAACTAAGATGATTAAGGGCCTGGAGACCAAAATATATGAAGAACGATTGCTGGAATTAGGTATGGCTAGTCTAGAGAAAAGAAGGACTAGGGGTGACATGATAGCAGTATTGCAGTATTTGAGGGGCTACCATAAAGAAGAAGGGGTCCACTTATTTTCCAAAGCACCAGAAGGCAAGAGAAGAAACAATGGATGGAAACTAATCAGGGAGAGAAGCAACCTGGAATTAAGGAGAAACTTCCTAACACTGAGGACAATTAACCAGTGGAACAGCTTGCCTTCAGAAGATGTGGGTGCTTCATCCCTGGAGGTTTTTAAGAAAAGACTGGAAAAGCTCTTATCTGAAATGGTACATGGTCTTCTGCTTGAGCAGTGGGTTGGACTAGAAAACCACTAAGGTCCCTTCCAGCTCTATTGTGATTGATTAAAATATTGCAACAATGCTATCATGTCACCCCAGTCCTTCTCTTCATTAGACTAGCCAATTCTTGTAATTATTACTAATATCTTTTAGCCTTCAGCCCCCTAATCATTCTTGTTGCTGTTTCTGCACTCTTTCCAGAGCCTCAACATGTTTGTTTTTGTGGTGACCAGAACTGGATGCAAGTTTCTGAGTGTGGTTTTACTAAGGCTTTGTAAAGTGGTACTAGAACATCTTGCAGTCTTGACTCTATCCCTTTATTAATGCAGCCTAGGAATGCATTAGCTTTTTTGGTTGCTGCCAAAACTTCACTTCAGTTCAATACATTTCCCATATTATTAATACCTGATAATAGTTTACAGATTTATGTGTAGAGAGTGAATGATTACGACCCAGTATGAAAGCCTTTTTTTAATGCAGTTAAATATACAGGATATTTTAAATTTCAAAGACCCCTAACAAATCCAAACTAATATCTTATAATACTCTGCTAAATATATATTCATACAATGGTAATCAGCTTTTTACTTTATTTAGATTGTGCTTTGTGAGTGGAAAGTATAAAAACCATGAAAATGTCTCTGCAAACATTGAACATTCCTTGAGTCAATATCTGAAATATCCTAATAGCAACCAAGACAGCTAGATCAAAGTCAAGTTCAACAGGAGTGTTGAAAGGGAGAATGGATTCGGTTAAAGAATCTTGGAAAATGATGGAAATGCAGCAACATGAGTACTTACTTTGGAATGGGCTTAAATATGAATGAATCTTAAATAGCCTACATAAAACCTTCCTTGACAGAAATAAAAACTTGTATGTTCCTATAACTTTTATACTCCGGAACTAAAATAATTAAAATTTTATTCTACTAAGCTTTCGTCAGCCATCTGCTGACATCGTGAGTGGAAATGCAGCAACATGAGCACTTACTTTGGAATGTTCTTAAATATGAATGAATCTTAAATAGCCTACATAAAACCTTCCTTGACAGAAATAAAAACTTGTATGTTCCTATAAGTTTTGAACTCCGGAACTAAAATAATTAAAATTTTATTCTACTAAGCTTTCGTCAGCCATCTGCTGACATCGTCAGAGTATTAAACTACCATTACAGAGATCTCTGCCTTTATATGCCATTAATCAATTTGGTCATTGCATGCAT
>QLTV01003287.1:309026-320974 GCA_003457575.1 Thermophis baileyi | reverse complement strand
TTAGGCGACGCAGGTAGAGTTAAAGCAGTAGAGTCCCCTCCCATTAGCCAGAATGCAGATTCTAGCCAATACATAAGTGTGAAAATGTTTTCTTTATCAACTGCTCTGCGAACCGGATAAACATACATTTCTCTGACCATCTTCTGTTATCCATTGAAGTGAAACATCCCACATTGCCCCTCATAAACCTTCTCCAAAAGTGAAGAGATCTCAGGATGTTTGGCGCCTGGGCATGGATTGTAAATCGTCAATTGACACAGGCAATGCTAATAAATCAAACCCAAGGCCCCCCCTTCTCTCAACTGAATGGCACAATCACTCTTTGGGATCTGACAGAGTTATGTGTTGGCTGAGGAGGAAGGTGTCTACTCTAGCTTGCCAATCCCCTGGGCCTAGCCTCCCTAGGGCTTCTTTAGCGGCTCTCACAGCTCTCTCTACGAGGCCATTTTTCGCCGGATGGAACGGTGCGGAGAGTGCATGGCAAATCCCTAAATCCACCAGAAATCCCTCAAACTGGGTGGCCATGAACTGTGGGCCATTATCAGACACAATTACATCAGGTAGGCCGTGGGTGGCAAACAATCGTCTTAGGACCTTCATCACGGCCTCGGCCGATGTGGAGCCCATTAAAAATATCTCCACCCATTTTGAATAAGCATCTACTAGTACCATGAATGTTTGGCCATAGAAGGGGCCTGCAAAGTCTATGTGTTGTCTAGACCACGGAGCTTTGGGCTTTTCCCATTCCTGAACCGGGGCCCTTGGGGGAGCTGGCCATGACTCTTGACACGACTTGCACTTGGCTAACCACTCCTGAATTTCTAAGTCCATATTCAGCCACCACACATAGCTTCTAGCGAGGGCTTTCATCCGGACAATCCCCGGATGGCCCACATGCAAGGTCTTGAGAATGCCGGCACACAGGCTGGCCGGAATTACAACTTGATCTCCCCGTAATAGGCAGCCCCCTTGTTCTGATAGTTCGTGTTGCTTGAGCAGGAATGGTGTAAACTTCGCTCCCACCGGGTCCTTAGGCCATCCCCTCCACACCCAGTTCAAAATGGTTTTGAACGAGGGGTCCCTGGCCATATGTTTTACCACTTTGGCAGACGTGACAAGTCCCGAGTCCGAAATGTCAATTAGCAACACCAGGGCTTCCGGGGAAATGTCCTCCAGCAGGTCAGGCAGAGGGCACCTGCTGAGGGCATCGGTGTTTCCCATGTTCTTGCCGGGCTGGTGCATAGTTTATAGGAGTAAGCTGACAGAAAAATGGCCCAGTGGGTAAATCTCGGAGACATAGCAGCCAGGGTAGGGAGGTCCCCAGCCAGTAAACCCAATAACGGCTTGTGATCAGTCACCAGTTCAAAATCCCTCCCAAAAAGGTACTCGTGGAACTGCTTGACCCCAGCAACCGCAGCCAATGCTTCCCTGTCCAGCTGGCTGTAGTTCCTTTCAGCACTGGACAGGGTCCTGGAGTAGTAGGCTACCGGGGCCTCTGTCCCATTTGGGAGTCTGTGGCTCAGAACTGCCCCTACGCCAAATGGGGAGGCGTCGCAGACCAATACTAAGGGCAGAGTGGCATTGTACTGAATTTGGAAACTGTCAGCCGTCAACAGTTTTTTTACATCCCGAAATGCCGCGGCTTCCTTCAGCCCCCAAAATCAGGGAGTCTTCTTAGCCAGTAGTTTGTGCAATGGGTCAGCAACCGTCGCCTTGTTCTGGAGGAAGAGGCTATAAAAGTTGAGAAGACCCAGGAAAGCCTGAAGGTCACCCTGATTCTTTGGCGTTGGCGCCTCGTGGATAGCCCAGAGTTTGCTCTCGGTTGGGTGGATGCCCTGTCTATCAATGCGGTAGCCCAGGAATTCAACTTCTCTGACCCCCATTTGGCATTTGCTGGGTTTGGCCTTAAGCCCTGCAGCGCACAATTTTGACAGGACCAGTCTAACTCTGGAGCAGAGCTGTTTCTCATCACAGGCTGAAATCAGGACATCGTCAAAGTATGGCACTACCCCGGGAAGGTTCTGCAATAGTCGTTCCATTACACTCTGGAACAATCCCAGGGCAACGCTGATGCCAAACTGCAGCCTGTGACACTGGGATGCCTGGGATGGCGTGCTTCAGTGCTTGCCAGGAGATGATGGTCACCGCTGAGCCGGTGTCCACCTCCATATCGCAAGGAGCCCCTTCGATGGTCACTGTCACAGTCAGCTTCTGTTTGCAAGAGGTGCTGGCACAGTCAATGCGAGTTTGGTTGGTGTCTGGCGCCCCAACAGCGGCGGCTTCCCAGCGCGGTTTCCAAAATTCCCGCCTTTTTTGTTTTGGTGCTTCGCTGCACGCGGTGTCTGGAACTGGTGCTTGAGTTGCAGGAAGAATGGCTCGGCAAACTTTTGCCAGGTGTCCTTTCCTGTTTACAAATGGCATCACGGAAACAGCAGGAAAATCTGTGGTGTTGACCACCGCAGCTAGCGCAGTCCAACCTCTTGTCCCCTTGATCAGATGTTCGCTGCCTGTCAGTGTGGCAGACTTCATCCTCGCTGCTGTCAGAGTCCTTATAGGTGCCTTTGTGCACTGTGGCTGGAGGTTTAGCCTCTGTCATGGCGGCAGCGAATTTGTGTAGAGATTCGGCAGCCTTGGTGGACGATTCAGCAGCCTGGGCTTCGTCCAATGCCACAGCCAATGTCAGATTGGTTCTGGCCAAAAGTCTACGTTGAAGCCGGATGTCCTGGACGCCGCAGATCAGTTGGTCAAGTAGGATGTCGTTCAGATCCCTGAACTCGCAATGATCCGCAGCTTTGTGAAAAGTGGCAATGTATTGGTTTATCGATTTGCCTTCGTGCTGGATCCATTGTTGAAATTCATATCGTCTAACGATTTTAGACGGCATGGGAGTGTAGTGGGTCTTGAGCGTAGCTTGCAACACCTGCCATGGTATGGACTGTACTGGGGTTGGGTCTGACAGTGCCTCCACTGTGTCAAACACATCGTGGCCACAGTGACTCAGAAAAAGAGCTCTTTTTTGATTATCTGCCAGAACCAAAAGGTCATTTGCTTCCAAAAAGCAGTCAAAACACGTCATATACGTCTCCCACTTTTCCTTCGCCGGATTGAATGGCGCTGGTGGATGGAACGCAGACATGTTTAGGCACGCTCGGAGGTTTCTTCCATTGTTCCGCCCAGCTGGGTTGTTGTGCCATCAGTTCGCTCATCCTTGTTCTCCAGCTCCCAAAGCCTTCGTCGCCACTGTTAAGTTGTGGGAATAATGACTCTGGAGACCGACTCTTTGAACACTGTTTATTAGGCAACTCTATATACAACCAGCAACCTTCTGTCTGACAGCCTGCCCTTTTATAGGGAGCTGTCAGACACTTTTACCAATAGCGTTTGAGCATTCTTCCCGCTCAAACACTGGACCTGAGTGGAACCATTTTAACTGTCAATACATAACACCCTCCTTTGGTAATTTATCTCTGTACCTTGGCATCCAACATTGCCATCAATAAAAGAATCATTTATTGGCATTTTTCCTGCAGGTGGCCCAATTATCTCCTCCCAAAACAGCTCTCATGCTTGCCACCATGTTCCTCACTTATTTCATGTGGAAAATACTGCTGATTGGAAGATTAAATCCAAGGAACAATTGGAGGAGAGCTGCATCCCTCCATTCAGGCAGCTTCAGGAGGGACTTGTCTCTGCATCATGTTGCCCACCAGCCCTTCCTACCCAGAAACCCTCAGGTATGTTCTGTGATTCTACCCTTTGGTGAATGATATATGGGAATTGATTTCAGTATAACAAATGAATTGGTCATTTGAGTTATTTAGGACATTACATGTAAGAGCTAAATAAACACATAAGAAATCAGTTTCAAGTGTAGTTTTATAGCATCTTTGGGTATTTTTTTTCTTTCTTAGGGATAGAATGCATGATATTATCATGACAAGTGAACATTTTAATGATACTACTATTAACTTACAAATATGTACATTTCATCTGATCACTTTCTTATCCATGAATTTCTTAAGGTGCCAAAGTTAGTTCTTATCTCATGATTCTCTTTTTTATTTTGTTTGCACCCTTTGTTTTTGAATGAATATAGGTGCTGATTTTCTAGAGGAACACATGTTTGAGATTCAAACTCTCTGCCAGCATCTAGAGAAGTCCATCTATACCAGGGGTCCCCAAACTTGGCAACTTTAAGACTTGTGGACTTCAACTCTCAGAATTCTCCAGCCAGCTATGCTGGTTGGAGAATTCTGGGAGTTGAAGTCCACAAGTCTTAAAGTTGCCAAGTTTGAAGACCTCTGCTTTAGCCAATTGCAAACCGAGCATGACCTTCTTGCCAGAACAATTTGGGAAATAGTCCCATAAATAATTCCAATTTATAAACAGAGCCATGATGGCACATCTGGGAGAAACCCGAATCTGAAGCTGCCGGGGTTTCTCCACCCAGTTGAAAGTTCAAGCCCTTGTCCCCACACCCTCAAGTTCATTACGTTAACCAATCTTCTTCTGCCAGCGTGGCAGCTACTCCCATCTTCTTCCGTGCAGGTTCAGGACAAAGGATGACCTTGACAATCTAGAATGAATTTGTTATGGCTACATGCATATATCCCTCATGTAATAACCCCTCCCAAATTCCCATAGCAAAGAATACATTTTTAAAAAGCATAAAGTGTGGCAGGCCAAAGACTCCTACTATAATGGCTTCGGCCTGACATTAAAGTTGCCAAGTTTGAAGACCTCTGATCTATACCAATGACCTTTTGTGGGAACAACTGGAAATGTATCTCACCTCAATGGCAAAGAGCAATGGTGCGAGAGAAGCAGAATCATCTGTTATTGGAGTGTCAGAGATAACATGCATTTACTGTCATCAGTACCTAGATCTTATCTCCATTTTCATCTATCTCCTAGTTCAACTTAACAGGAAAAAAATAAAATGGTTTAATGGTGTAAATAAGAAGATTACAATTGGCAACAAGTTTTGATGAACACAAGTTATTAGACATTACTAAAGCGCAAGTTACTAATTGTTGTAATTAAAGTTGTTAAAATCAAAAGTTATTAGATATTTCGAAAGGGTCTGGCCAATGAAGAACAATTTGATGAAGTGATGTGTGGGATTGCCATTTTAACTTCAATTTCATTAAAAAAGCAGTGCCTTTGCTGCAAAGGTTTAAGTATGGAAACATGCCCAGTCTTTAGTATTTTGAGTTACATAATTGAGCACAAAAATCTAGTAAAGAAAAAGCATTCTATTTTGCTCCTACAAGTAAAGTTTTATTACGTCCAACCCAGAGGTGGGTTCCTACCGGTTCTAACCGGTTCTTTAGAACCGTTAGTAAACCGGCGATGACGTCACGAAACCGGTTCTTTCGGTGTCTCCGTGGGCACCACCATCTTGGATTTTGCTTCTGCGCATGCAGATTGCTGCGGGGGCACGACCCTGAGCAAACTGGCAGCAAAAGGATCCAGAACCCACCCCTGGTCCAACCATTAGGAGGGCAAGTGACTTCTGAATTCTGAGCTCTTTTAATGATTGCCTTCTATTCATTAATTTTGTTACTTATTAGCATATCAACTTAGAGTACTTGTAAAATTCAGCTTTTGGAGAGACCAAACATCTAGAAAGCAACATTCTTATGCCAGCAATGCTTCCAGGCAGACAGACCCTGACGTTAGCAAATGAAGACATTGTCCAGTTATTTTGTGTTTTCTTTCCTAATTGAGGCTTTTTTAATTATGAAGGAGAAAAATGGTGAGAAATTGGAATAGAACATAGTATATGCATAGTTCTATTCTCCTTCTCCTTCCAATATTAAATGATTTTTGCTTGAATCAAAAACTTTTCCTGAGTAGCCTCTTATTCCTTTTAGAACTGTTTCTGTTGGATAATGAGGGATCAGTAGAGAACTCTTTGGGAGCTCTTTAATACATCCATATATTATAAGACTTCCTTAATAAACTCATGTATTATAAGATCACCTCAGATACCTCTCTCAATTCCCAGAGTTGGAGCACCTGCAGAAGGCTCTGCTTGAGTTACATTCAAAACTCCAAGATGGCAAGGTGAAGCTGGAATGGCAGCGGATTGAGCAGCAGCAACTACAGGAAGACATACAGAGCAAGCAGCAAGATCTTGTGCTGCTTGAAAAGGAGGTCATGGCTTTACAGATGAGCAATTCTAGGTGAGCTAAAGCTGGTGGGAATATGCTGAAAAAGGGTATAGAAAAGAAGGGTGGACTTTTTTTCTTGACCTGGCTCTTATGGAATTCCATACTAATTTTTTGGTCTTGAGATTGAAGGGGCTATATTTTATATGTTAAGGGATTGATACTTCAGATGGGCTAGGAAGCACTAATGGCGATTCCCAGGGGTGTCTTAGGTTATCTTTAAAATATCACAAGAGCTCTACAGAATTAGGCCATCTGGTTTACCATTTGGTACTACAGTTAGAGCATTTACGAAACTCACTGGACTGGATGGCCAGAGTTCTCTTCCACTGCTGCTTTTAGTGATGTGCATCTTCACAACAAGAACTGGTCTGGCAATTAAATCACTTAAAAAATTTACCATGGCAGAGGTTTGTTGAGGATCACTGTTCATTCAATCATAGCGTTTAATCCATAAAATCTTTTGAACAATAATGTTATTTCTACAGTGTCATTAAATTCCTTGAGAATCCAGACGGATTTGTAACTGGCTGACAAACCACACTCAATGTGTAGCCCTTACTAAAACTACATATATGAGGAGGGAAGAGAGCAGTGGTGTACCCCAAGGTTCTGTTTTAGGCCCAGTACTATTTAATTATCTTCATAAATGATTTAGATGAGGAAATAGAAAGGGAACTCATCAAATTTGCTGACAACACTAAACTGGCAGAAATAGCCCCAGAAGATAGGCTCAAGATCCAGACCGACCTCAACAAACTTGAACATTGGGCCCTATCTAACAAAATGAAATTCAATGTAGAAAAAAGTAAGGTTTTACACTTAGGGAAAAAAAACCCAAATGTACAGGTACAAATTAGGTGAAACCTGGCTCAACAGCATTAACTGTGAGAAGGACCCTGGGGCTCTAGTGGATAATCACTTAAATATGAGCCAGTAATGTGTGGCAGCAGCTAAAAGAGCCAATGTAATCCTAGGCCGCATTAACAGAAGGATAGAATCAAGAACACATGAAGTATTAGTACCACTTTATAAAGCCTTAGTAAGATCTCACTTAGAATATTGTGTCTAGTTTTAGTAACATATTATAGAAAAGAGTACAGAAAAGAACAACAAAGATGAATAGGGGCCTGGAGGCTAAAACATATGAAGAACTGTTGCAGGAATTGGTTATATGTAGTCTAATGAAAAGAAATACTAGGAGTGACATGATAACAGTGTTTCAATATTTGAGGGGCTGCCACAAAGAAGAGGGGTCAACCTATTTTCCAAAGTACCAGAAGGCAAGACAAGAAACATTGGTTGGATAATCAAGGAGAGAAGCAACCTAGAACTAAGGAGAAATTTCCTAACAATGAGAACAATTAACCAGTGGAACTGCTTGCCTTCAGAAGTTGTGAGTGCTCCATCACTCTTTTAAGAAGAGACTGGACAACCACTTGTCTGGAATGATATAGAGCAGGGGTTTCAAACTCGATTTCATTGAGGGCCGCATCAGGGTCATGTTTGACTTTGGGGGGCTGGGGTGGGCGTGGCCAGTTCGACGTCACTTGTGTTGGGGGTACCTGTAGGCCCAAGCGCTCTGCCACCGAAAATGGGCTCCTGAGCTCCGTTTTTGGCTGCAATGGCCTTCTGTAACCCTCTGCCAGCGAAAACGGGCTTATTATTTTTTGCTGGCAGAAGCACCGCCAGTCCTTTGTGGTTTCCAGGGTGGCCCCGCGGGCCAGGTCTAAGCACCCCGCGGGCCGAATCTGGACCCCGGGCCTTGAGTTTGACACCCCTGATATAGAGTCTCCTGCTTGAGCAGGGGGTTGGACTAGAAGACCTCCAAATTCCCTTCCAACTCTGTTATTCTGATGTTCTGTTATTTTTGTTTTTATTCTTAGATAGTTCTTGAAAGTATTTCTTTAATAGACCTTTTGGTAGAAATTAATTTATTGGCTTATTTCTTCTAAAAACAGTTATTAAACACTATAAACTCAGGAAAAAATAACTGGAAAAAACAGACAAAAGAAAGGAGAAGTGAAATAAAAAATAAGAATGGACTACCATTCATTTTTTGTGGCTTCTATATGAATCATTTTGATATAGCATTGCTCTCTTTCCACAAGCATCTGAAATGGGAATGAAGAATATATTTCTATAGGACATTCCTGCAAAAATCCCACAGTTGCTCAGTGAACTTCTTGGCTGCATGTTTGGGCTTTATCTTTCTGGCTATATGAACTTCCTAGACCAAAGTGCAGGAACGAGGAACTTCAAAGGGCAGAAACTATGTGAGATAAGGGATACTCAGTCATTCTTTGGGTGATGTCATGTAATCTGTCCACAGTTTTGTTGTTAAAAGAAATCCACTGATAACATTATTCAGATTTGAATTCTCTTCTAATCCGATAATTCTATTTGTGAGGGATTACAGTCTCTTTCCATAAGACTTCAGTGATATCTTCAGTGTGCAGGTTTTGGCAGAACATTAGTATGAGCACTGCAGGAATATCTGACAGTTCAGCCAACAACAGAAACCTCAATTATGACTCTTGTTTGCGGGTGGGGGGATTTTTGCAGGCTTCAACACAGAATGATAATGCTTCAGCAGCAGTGTGAAGAAAACAGAGTGCTCTTCCAGACCCAGCAGGCTGAATTATGTGTCTATGAAGCACAGCATGGACCATTGCAAAAGGCAGTCTCTGGTATGTCCTTACTCCTCCCCACTCAAGCTTTGTTACTATACTACAGGATGTTACGTTAAAATATTTTAAGATTTCAGAAAGCAGCAGGTCCAGCTGAAGCTTCCTGCACAAATACTTCTTCTTTCTGTGGTTGTAGGAAACAGCAACTGAGTCACTGTTCAGGAGCTATAGTTGCTGATGCCAGAGCAGTCCAGAACTGCAACTGCCAACCTAGGCTGACAGCATCTTTCTTTCTTTCTTTCTTTCTTTCTTTTTTTGTAGGGACGCATAAGCTGCTGCTGACAGAAGATGCGAAGAACCAAGGAATTCATGTCATAGGATACCTTCAGGACTATAATACTCTTAAGAAACAGATTTTGGATGCTAAGACTTGGATCCACCAAATGGCATCACTTCTGCAGTCTGACCTGAAACTACAGGACAACATGGTAACTGGGAAGGTTTGGTTGCTGAGGACAGAGTAGTCTTTCACTGAGTTTTAAATTCCTAAAGGGTTCCTTCTTTCACCACTGGAAACAGTTCTGGCCAATAGTCTGAATATCCAGGATAAGTGATAATTTATAATCCATCTCCATATTACTGGGAATGGTGTACTGCTGAGCTCTTTCAAGCAAGGAATGGTAAGCTTCTAACCCAAGACTGAGATAGAACAACATTTATGAAAAGGTACTTTATGGAGATGAGAGGTGTCACAAGAGAGATGAGAAAACTATAGTCCCTTGCCAGAGGAAGGAAGGAAACATCAAATGCTACCAAGGAAGTCAGTGAGGAAAATAATATAAGATATTTGCATTAACCAACCTCTCTATTTCCACAGATTTTCTGCCAAGAAAACATCAGGAAATTACTTGTCCATACCAGTACTTTGCATCAGATCCTGGAGAAGTCAACTTCCCTCCTTGCAATGTTTTGGAGAGCATCACCTCCCATGTCTCTCATCTCAGCTCAAATAAGACAGCATACAAAGGGAAGTATCTTGCTATTACTGCAGAGCAGTTTCTCCCCACTGGAAAATTTGAGGTGACAATTTGATTGGCCTGGATAAATAATAGCTGAAAATCCATATCAATATTATAGAATTCTAAAAAACCTTTCCCAGTCCAGTTTAAATAGTGCTGATTGGGCTTTTCCATCTATGACAGTATATTGCAAAATCCCCCCCCCCCATGTTAGGGTGTTTGGAAGCCAACCATTTTTCCAGCTTGTGACCTGTGTACTAATCTTAGAGCTGTGTCCTTTGATAAGAACATGCCCCTTCGCAGGGGTGGGTTCTGGCTTACCTCGCTGCCAGTTTGCTTCCTCACGCGCCGCGCGGGTGCTTCGCATGCATGCACAGTGCTAAAAACCCAGCTTCTGCGCATGCGCAGAAGCAAAAAACAGCTTCTGCGCGTGCACAGAAGCAAAAAAACAAGATGGCAGCGCCTACGCCGCCGCCAAGAGAGCCTGTTCGGGGGCGTGTCCAGCCAGCCATCGCTGCCGGTTTGGCGAGCGGGGGGAAATTCCCGTTACCGGTTCTATAGAGCCGGTCTGAACCGGCAGGAACCCACCTCTGCCCCTTCACCTCTATACTCTTCAAGATGGTTTATCTCCCTTCCTCTTTTACTTGGAACACTTTAGCTTTTTAGAGAACAGGATGATTTCCAAGTGCCCCTTATTTGCATCCTATTCCATGTTAAAATACCAAAAATTCATAAAGTTTGTTAGGGAGAATTATTAAGGGAATATAAGGGGGACAAGGAAGTATCATTGTTAAGCCAATACCATTTCCCCTATTCTTCAATTTATAGGGGCATGGCAGAGATGGCCCTATTTGCCCAATCCTTTGCAGCCAACCAGATGTTTCACATTGTTCCATCTAGAGTCTCCCATGATCATTTTGAATGGTTTAGAGTTGCTGGGGCTGAGAAACCCTTCTGTGCTATTGTTGACAAGCTCTATGACAATAATAGGGAGGCAGTATGGCAGATGGATGTATGAGGAAACAAGAAAAAGGGGATACAGAAGTCAACAGTAAGACAAGAATACAAGATAAAATGGGAATATTTTTTTTATAAAAAGTTTTTTTTTATTTTTTCCAACAAACATTACATATTTTATGAACAAAGTGTTGTCTGGATCAATCATACATAATCCATTTCATTATCATCTCTCTGTTTCATTTCCCATAATATTCTCCTTACATATTTCTTTATCTTTATTTATTTTCTTTAATACATACATAATATTACTAATCGCCCTAGATTACTAATCCCTTACAATAACATCAATTAACTATCCTATTTACAACATACATTTCTCATATTTTCTGTCCTATATACTACTGTACTATATTTCAACTCCTTCTCATGAGTTCATTAATCTAATTTAATTTAAATTGTCTTTGCAAATAAAACAAATTATCCTTTCACATTCCATCTACTGTTCTGTTTTACTATAATCAATATACATCGTCATCCTCAAATCTTACACAAAAAATCCTTTAATTTAATTAACAGTGCAGAATTAAAAATGTATCACATTTCCCATTCCTTTTTTCCTGCTAAATCTGTTTTGACAAAAATAATATACATCATCATATATCTTAATTACTTCTAAGCTATTTTACCATATACCTTTAACTTAATTAACTATCCACCATTAATAATACTATTACAGTTTTCTTAAATCTATTAATATGAACCTTATTTCCTTTCTTTCTTCCCACTAGCCTTCCCTTTTTAACCATTTTCCTTTGGTCTCTCAAAAATTCCACTTCTTATTAATTTTCTCCTTTTATCCCATTCCCTTAATTTCTTCTTGTTCTTTTTTTATTTTTATGTATCTTATATCTTTTCTCCTGAGTCCTTTTTTTCTTTTGAGTTTATTATTCGTGTGGTTCTCAATTTTCTCTGATCTCTTCCCTGTGAAGTTTCCGAAAGATGCCCTAATTAACATTCCCACTATTTCCCATTTTACCCTTTGATTTACCCTTTTTTAAGGGATGTTCCCCTCTCTCATCTCTTTTCTTCCCTCTGTAAATCCCAGTGAAATCATCACATTGTTTTTTAACCCTTTTTCTTCTGTGTTTTTTTCTTGTTACTCATTT
>QLTV01003287.1:263345-280504 GCA_003457575.1 Thermophis baileyi | reverse complement strand
ACCTTGTTAATAATAATATAAGAAATACTAATGTTTTGATGGTCGTTTTGAAAAATCCTTTCTTAGCGAGCACCTAGAAGCCAAGATAAGGGACGCGGTGGCTCAGTGACTAAGACGCTGAGCTTGTCAATCAGAAAGGTCGGCAGTTCGGCGGTTCGAATCCCTAGCACCCCATAACTGAGTGAACTCCCGTTACTTGTCCCAGCTTCTGCCAAACCAGCAGTTCGAAAGCACGTAAAAACGCAAGTAGAAAAATAGGGACCACCTTTGGTGGGAAGGTAATAGTGTTCCGTGCGCCTTTGGCGTTTAGTCATGCCAGCCACATGACCACGGAGACATCTTCGAACAATGCTGGCTCTTCGGCTTTGAAACTGAGATGAGCACTGCCCCCTAGAGTCGGGAAGGACTAGCACATATGTGCGAGGGGAACCTTTACCTTTACCTTTAGAAGCCAAGAGGAACATACGTGCCAAATTTCAAGTTTGTAGGCTTTACGATTCTGGAGATTTCGTGATTGCGGCGTGAGTGGTTTTCGCTTTTATATATATATAGATTGAGAACATTGATACATAAAATGTATTAAAAAATTGACCTATAAATGGAGCATGCCGTTTAGGTGGATTATTATATTGTCGAATCTTCTCACCTATGCTACACCTTGTTTGATCGTGATTTGTGAGTTTATTCCTTGGCTGGACTATGAATCAACACATAAAACAACACAAACCTATACTTTGGGATGACAGAACATTGGAACTGCTTTTGATCAGATCAGCCACTCGTGCTGTCCCCTTATTTTTATAGGATTTGTGATTAGGCTAGAAATAATTGTGTGAATTAGTAAAATGAGTCTACTTGTAGCACAATAAGACACAAAAATAATGATATAAAATTATAAACGCTATTGTCAAACTGATTCCATAAATGGTATGTATTCCAATTAGCGCTGATAGCTTTTGATATTCAAATAATAGCATTTATTGTAGTTTTAGCTATTCTGATATATAAGTTGATCAGTTCTTTGCTGCAGTTTAAAATTTTGCTTTATAAATCATATCAATTTCTTAATATATAGTGATGTGAAAAAGAAAGTGCACCCTCTTTGAGTTCTTGTAAATCATGTAAAACACAGTAAACATCACAGTAAAACACCATGTCATCATTTTTTTACAAAGAGAAAGCCAACATGGAGAAGCCATGTGTGAAAAACTAAGTACACCTTATAATTCAAGAGCGTGTAGAACCACCTTTACAGGGGTGGGTTATAACTTACCTCGCTGCTGGTTCACTTCCTCCCGTGCCACGTGGCCACGCCTCGGCGCGCGCGTGTGCATGCGCAGTGCCGAAAAATCCAAAAAAATTCAAACAAAAAAAGCCAAAAACAAGATGGCGACACATGCGCAGTGCCGGAAACTCTGCTTCTGCACATGCGCAGAAGAAAAAAAATTAAAAAATTGCCAAAAAAAATTTTTTTTCAAAAAAAAAAAATCCAAAAAAAAAGATGGCGGTGTCCACGGACCGGCACCAACCGGACCGGCTTTGTGACGTCACCAGCGGGTTGCTATCGGTTCAGGCGAACCAGTCCAAACTGGGAGGAACCCACCTCTGCACCTTTAGCACCAATAACTTGAAGTAATTGTTTTCTGCATGAGTTTATCAGTCTCTCACATCATTGTGGAGGAATTTTGGCCCATTCTTCTTTACAACATTGCTTCAGTTCATTGAGGTTCTTGGCATTTGTTTTTGCACAGATCTCTTGAGGTCCTGCCACACAGTGGTGAAATCCATTTTTTTTACTACCGGTTCTGTAGGCGTGGCTTGGTGGGCGTAGCTTGGTGGGCATGGCAGGGGAAGGATACTGCAAAATCTCCATTCCCACCCCACTCCAGGGGAAGGATACTGCAAAATCTCCATTCCCACTCCACTCTGGGGCCAGCCAGAGGTGGTATTTGCCGGTTCTCCGAACTACTCAAAATTTCTGCTACCAGTTCTTCGAACTACTCAAAATTTCCGCTACTGGTTCTCCAAAACCTGTCAGAACCTGCTGGATTTCACCCCTGCTGCCACAGCATTTCAATTGGGTTGAGGTCTGCACTTTGGCTGGGCCATTGTTACAGCTTGATTCTTTTCTTTTTTTAGCCATTCTGTTGTAGATTTGCTCATGTATTTGGGATCATTGTCCTGTTGCATGACCCAATACCAGCCAAGCTTTAGCTATTTGACATTTGGCCTCACATTTGGCTCTAGAACAGCGGTCCCAACCTTTGTGGCTTGGCGGCTGGCTGAGGGGGGAAGAAGAGAATGGGGCTGTGCAAGTGGTGAGTTGCAGCTCCACTCACGTGACAGAGAAGACTTTGGGGTGCGGTTTCACACTCCTTCAAGCTTCTCCACACCAAAAACTTTTGCAAAAGGATGGAAGGCCTGAAGCATCATGAGATCGCTCCCCCGAAGCCTTTCGTCCGTTTGTAAAATCTTTTAGTGCAGAGAAGAGAAGCTTTTGGGGCCGCGGTCTCATGCTCCTTCAGACTCACAGAGGCTGTCAGACATTCCAAAAGTGGATCGGGTATCCTGCACAGGCAGCCTTGGTGAGTCCCACTCAGTCTCTGCTCCTACCACTCCGCTTTTGGAGCATCGGAAGCAGGTGGCTTGGCAGCCTGGCTGGGGTAGTGGTGGGAGAGAGGGGAACCGGGCCACGTGTGCAGCAGGCCAATGCTCACACACGTGTGCACAGCTCCACTCACGCAAGAGAGAAGAGAATCCTTTGGGGCACCACACATGCAAGTGGAGCTGCATGCATGCACCAGCCTGCCTCTCACACAGCCCAGTTCTGAATAGGCCATGGTCTGGTAGTGTGCTGCAGCCTGAGGGTTGGGGACCCCTACTTTGGAATACTTTGGTATACAGAGGAGTTCAGGGTCGACTCAATGACTGCAAGGTGGCCGAGTCTTGTGGTTGCAAAACAAGCCCAATAATCACCCCATCCCCCACAACCATGCTTGACAGTTGATATGAGATATTTGTGCTGATTTGTATGTTTGGTTTTTGCCAAATGTGGTACTGTGCATTATGGCCAATTTTCTCCACTTAGGTCTCATCTGTCCAAGCAATGTTCCAGAAGTCTTTTTTTTTTAAGTTTTAAAAAGTTTTTATTAAATATAAAAAATTCAATATCTACATAAACAGTGTGTTGTCTGAGTACAGTTACTTTTGAGCAGTAATAATCATAATAAAAACAATATTACATTAATATTAGTCACATATTAGTCACATTAATATTAGTCACATTAGTCACAGTGTTTGCTTATCCATTTCAGTGGACCTTCCTTATATAATTAATCATTCTCTTATGCTTCCACATTTCTAACTTCTGTTTCTGCTTGTTAGCCATTGATAAAACAAATCCCATGTTAAAAAGTATTCAGTTTCTTCCTTCTCCTTAATTTTAAGTGTTAATCTATCCATTTCTGCACATTCTAGTATTTTTTTAATTATATTTTCCTCTGCAGGAATCTCTTCGTTTTTCCACTGTAGTGCAAACACAATTCTAGCTGCTGTTAACACATGTAAAATTAAATATATATTCCCTTTATTATATTTTTCTGGTAACATACCCAACAAAAATATTTCTGGTTTTAGATCTATGTGTTGCTTTACAATGTATTTTTGTCCAATATTTTTTTGCCTTTGGGCATGTCCACCACATATGATAATACAAACCTGGTGTCTGATTACATTTCCAACATTTAGCAGATATGTCCTTAAACATCTTTGCCAATCTTGCCGGTGAAAAGTGCCATCTATAAAACATTTTATATAGATTTTCTTTATATGCAGTTGACATTGTTAGTTTATAATTCCTATCCCACAATTTCTGCCATTGATGTAACTCTATAGTATAACCAAAATTTTTAGCTCATACTATCATTATTTCCTTCACTTGCTCTTCTTCCATTTTAATGCTCAATAAATAGCTATAAATTATAAAGTCTTGATTTGTTCAGATGCAACTTTGCAAACCTAAGCTGTACTATACTGTACATGTTCTTTTTAGAGAGAAGAGGCTTTCTTCTGGCAATCCTTCCAAAGAAACTACCGTGTTTCCCTGAAAATAAGACAGGATCTTATTCTCCATCGTGGGAGGAGCCAGCATTCAGGATGGGTTGTCCTCGCCCACTCAGAATGAGGACCGAGTCTGTTGCTTTTTGCCGGGTCCGCCCTCCTAGACCCCGCTTCGACTCGGACCCTCAGACTGGACGGACGCGGCTACCATTGCTCCCCTTCCTGAATGCTGACTTTGCTGATTTTCTCGGATTTTGACTTTGGGCTGTTTACTTGACTTGAGATTCGAACTTGCCCTTCTGATATAGTAATTGTTTTCTCGGTTTTGACCATTGGACTGTTTATGACTACGTCGTGAGTGTTAACATTTCTTGTCAGGGGTGTGGGGGGGGCAAAGTTTTTTCTTTTGGCAGTAGAGCTCCGGCTCCTGCCGCGGCAATTCTACCAAGCCCTGCCTGCCTCGATCACACCGGGAGGCTCAAGCCAGGGATAAGAGAGCTTGTTAGCTCTGGGGGAGAGGCGCGACTCGCTTCAAGCCCCTTTTGCCGATCTCCCTTCGGCTTTTGGAATATCGGTCCGGCAACAGCCTCGTCTTAACACCCCCCCCCCCATCGCTTGTTTCACACCGCTTTTTTTGCTGCTGCCAGGGTGGAAGATCGTACATTCCCACCCGTTTGGCATTCTACCCGACGGACCGAACGGACGCTGGAGCCTCGGTCGCGCACGATTGCGCTGGAGCTTGGCTCGCGCAGCATACCATAGCGGAGTAAAGGTTTTTTTGTCGCTGGAGCTTTGCTCGCGCTGCCTCTGTCCATCTCCGCCTGACCTTGTAGCGGCTTCTGCCTTACGTCTGTGGTCAGTTTTCAAGTGCCTCGACCCTCAGGGCTTGCCCGGTCGGCACTAGCGGCCCGTTGGCTCCCCTCCAGCCCACCAAATTATAGCCGTCCGTTAAGGCGGCCATTTTGTGACCTAGGCGGCCATTTTCTTTAACTTAACGTGACCAGGGCCCAGCATCATGGCAATGGGAGACCCGCCGGAGAAGCCTCGGGGCAAAAGGCTACATAAGTCTAATCGCCAGGCCCCGGAGGAGGATCAACCAGGTACCTCCAGTCAGCTAGTGGGGGTCTCATCGCTGGGGGCCCAGTCCAAGGCAGATCTGAGCACCGCAGGGACAAGGTCCTGAAGAGGCTCTGCGATAAGGCCGTGTGCAATCAGCCTCAGGACAGAGGCGCTATTCCCAGGGGACCAGGACAGGAACCAGGGCCTTCGAGGTCTGTGGAGGATCCCTTGTCCCTGGACGATCCAGGACTATTCAGGGGTTCAGCGGACCCATGGGGGCCATCGGGGATTCCTGCGACTTCTCAGCCAGTGGCAGTGGAGGCCCTCAGCACCCCAGCGAATCAGGCCCAGCCTTCTTCTTCGGGTGGTCCTACATCGGTGGCTGCAGCTTCTATGGACCCGAATAATCTTCAGGCCCTAATGGCGGCAGCCGTGCAGCAAGGACTGGCCGTGTGCCTCCAATCTCTGGGGGGTCAGGCACAGTTTGGTGCCCAAGGGTCCCTTCTCGGGCCTGGGCCTAGGGGCCATCATCAGGACCAAGATCGCTATTCCGAACAATCGGAATTGGAGGATCAGGACCTTCTTCTTGATCTCGAAGGGGGTAATTACGACCTTTCTGATGATGAGGAGATGCCCCAGGAGCAACAGGCCTCCTCGGCCTTGTTCCCTCTGGCACTATTTAAATCGCTACTTTACAAGGCCCGCGCTGCGGCTGGCTTGCCCAACACGTCGTCTTCTACGGCGGACACTCAGGTTCCTCAAATTGACCCATTGTTTGCCGAATTTACCCCGGAGGTGGACTTTGTCCCGGCTCCCCAACTGTTTTTGGAAAATGTCAAACGCCAATGGAAGGCACCTGCTTCGGGTCCTATGCCTACATCACTTGACCGCAGGCACTTCAATGTGGATCCTGAACTGGCCTCTCTCCTCACAGTCGACGCCCCAGTTTTGGCTCTCCATGCTCCTGCCACTATGCCGGGGGAGGCGGAGGAGTTATTACGTCCGGAGGACAAGAGGACTGAGAAGGTGCTGATCAAGGCCCACCAGGCGGCGGCCTGGGCGATACGGGCTTCCTCCTCAGCGTCCTTTTTTGCGAGGTCCTCCTTGATATGGCTGCGCCTCCTCCAGGAGCAGATCCCCACATCCAATTTGCGAGCTCTGCAAGATCTGAACAAGGTCTTCGCCGCTTCTCAGTTCGCTGCGGACGCATCGCTTCACGCGTCACGTTTTGCCGCCAAGGCTATGGCCACGTCGGTGGTCGCTAGGCGGATGCACTGGCTTCGCCAGTGGCCGGTTGACTCCCACCATAAGTGGCGCCTGGCATCTGCACCCTTGGCGGGCCAGTCTCTTTTTGGAGAGGCGCTCGATCCTATCCTAGTCGAGACTAGGGATAGGAGGAAAATCCTGCCTTCTCTGTCACGGAGGGGCAATTTTCTCCAGTCCCCCTATTTCCATCGGCCCTTTCGGGCAGCTGACCAGGGCTTCAGCTTCTCCCGGCCCCAAGGTCAGTTCGGACCCAGGCAGCGTCAGCCTCAGGAGCGGTCTGGGAGGGGGAGGCAATTCAAGCGGGGATTCAGGGGCGGAGGAGGCGGTTGTCCCTTCTGCCGATCCCGTTAGTTCCCCGGAGGACTCTCCCATTGGGGGTCATCTCGCCCTCTTCTCAGAGGTGTGGGAATGGACCACACAGGACAGGTGGGTCCTGGACACAGTTAGTCAGGGCCTTTCGTTGGAATGTCTCTTCCCCCCCCCCCCGAGGTCTTTTGTCCGCTGCCCGGAGTCTCGGGTACCATCTAAGAAGACTCTCATGGATTCCGCGGTCCAGCACCTGCTGGACATTCAGGCCATTGAGCAAGTTCCATCTGACCAGATTAGTCTCGGGTTTTATTCTATTTTGTTTGTGGTACCTAAGTCATCAGGGGGCTGGATAGCGATACTACACCTGAAGCGTCTGAACCGGTTCATTAAATACAGACGGTTCAAGATGCACTCGTTGCAATCGATCCTGGGGTGCGTAAGACAGGGAGATTATTTAGCGTCCCTGGATTTGACTGAGGCCTACCTGCACATTCCGATTAACCATCTATATCGGCAATTTCTCCGATTTTGCTATGCAGGTAGGCACTACCAGTACCGGGCCCTTCCTTTCGGTCTTTCCTCAGCCCCCCGGGTCTTTACGAAGGTTCTCGCAGCCGTAGCGGCCCACCTTCGAGCTATACCACTGCGTGTCCAGTGTTACCTGGATGATATTTTGGTGCAGGCGTCCTCTTACCACCTAGCGGAACGCCATCTCCAGGTAACCATTTTAACTCTTCGGCAGCACGGTTTTTCCATCAACTTGCAAAAGAGCCATCTCTCCCCCTCTACCTCCATTCTTCACCTGGGAGCCATTGTAGATACCTTAGAGTGTAGGGTCTATCTTTCCCAGGAGAGGCAGGACAGTATCAGATCTCTTGTGGCTCAGGTCCAGCGCGAGAGCAGGGTTTCCCTGACCCTTCTGTCCACACTCCTGGGGAAACTAATTTCTTGCATCTCCATCACTCCGTGGGCTCGCTTACACTCTAGGGATCTTCAATGGTTCCTCTTGTCCTTTCAGAAAGCGGGCCGAGGCACATCATTGACGAGAGTTCGGATTCCTCAGGAGGTACAGCACTCTCTCTCCTGGTGGCACTCACCGGCAATCTCCCAGGGCTGCCTGTTCAAGGATCCACCCAGGGTGGTCGTCACGACCGATGCAAGTCTGATGGGTTGGGAGCCGTATCCCAAGGACAGATGGCTCAGGGCCGGTGGTCACAGATGGAGTCCAAGGTGTCGATCAACTGGCTGGAACTTCGGGCAGTTTCTCTAGCCCTCAAACATTTCGCCCGCTCAGTTTTCAGATGCCATATTCTTGTCCTGACAGACAACACATCCGTCAAAGCGCACGTGAACAGGCAGGGAGGCACCCGTTCGCGGACATTGATGCGAGAGGCAATGAGACTGGGACTGTGGGTGGAGAGACACCTTCTATCTCTTTCAGTGGACCATATCTCCGGGGTCTCCAATACCCAAGCGGACTGGCTCAGCAGGACAGAGGTGGACAATGCGGAGTGGCGACTGCATCCGTCCCTCTTCCGAGACATAGCGAGCCATTTCGGCCTTCCGCAGGTCGACTTGTTTGCGACCCCGGAGAATGCCCACCTGCTGAGGTTCTTCTCTCGGTATCTGTCCCAGGGGGCAGAGGGAGTGAACGCCCTATGCGGGCAGTGGCCATCAGGCCTGCTCTACGCATTCCCTCCAGTGTCGATTCTCCCTCAGGTCATCCAGAAAGTGTTGGATCAACGGGCGGAGGTAATTCTTCTGGCGCCGCATTGGCCCAGGCGGGCTTGGTTTGCAGACCTCAAGGCCATGTCGGTATCTCCCCCTTGGCGCATTCCGGTGAGCGAGGCTTCCCTCAGCCAGGGGTCGTTGATCCACCCGGATCCCCAGAGGTTCCAATTGACTGCCTGGTGGTTGAGTGGCGCGCTTTGAGGGGTCAGGATTACGATCCAGACGTTATTCTAACCATACAGGCATCTCGTCGTCCTTCTACAGAGAGGATCTATACCGCAACGTGGAAATCCTTTTGTTCCTGGTGTGCAACGAAGGGATGTTCGCCTCTACACGTTCCTCTTCCCAAGGTTCTGAAGTTCCTTCAGCGGGGCTTGGCCATGGGACTTTCTCCGAACACGCTCCGCAGGCAGGTGGCGGCCCTGTCTTCGGTCCTCTCCTGTGACCACGTTGAGTCGCTCAGTTTCCGACGGTGCGTCGGTTCCTGAAGGTGGCTTCCAATCTACGGCCTCCAGCGATTCATCGATATCCGACCTGGGACCTTCCCAGAGTACTGAAGTCTTTGACGGGTTCCCCTTATGAGCCTCTGAAATCGGCTAGTCTTCGGTATCTCTCTTTCAAGGTCGCATTCCTGGTGGTGATCACGTCTGCGCGTCGGATTTCCGAGCTCTCCGCGCTATCTGTTAGACAGGATCTGTGCATTTTCCATTTGGACAGGGTAGTCCTTTGATTGGACCCTTCGTTCCTTCCCAAGGTTAATTCCACTTTTCACCGGTTACAGGAGCTGGTTCTCCCCACATTTTGTCCGCACCCGGTCCACCCGTCGGAAAGACTTTGGCACACTCTGGATGTCCGACGCGCCCTGCACATTTATATCGATCGCACGCGTGAGTTCCGTAGGACAGAGGCACTTTTCGTGGCCTTTCTGCCTCAATCCCAGGGTCACAAGGTTTCTTCCACGACGATCGGTCGATGGATACTGGGGACGATTGCGAAGGCGTACGAACTCTCCGCTCTCTCGCGGCCGGTGGGGATCACGGCCCATTCGACGCGCAGTGCTGCCACATCAGCGGCCTGGGCGACCCAGGCATCCTTGGCGGAGGTGTGCCGGGCAGCGACCTGGGCTTCGCCGTCTGTTTGTCCATCATTACAAAATTGATGCCTTTGCGTCGGCGGATGCGGCCTTTGGTCGTAGAGTGTTGCAGCGGGTTCTTCAGGAGTCTCACTGACCTGGACTTGGACTGTGCCCACCCTGGGGACTTTTCGCTTTGGTATGTCCCATCCTGAATGCTGGCTCCTCCCACGATGGAGAAGGGGCATTGGTCTTACCTGATACGCCTCTTCTCATCAGGAGGAGCCAGCATTCAGTCCCTCCCTATGGAGTTTTTTCTGGAGGGTCCCTCCTAGGTTGACCTGGAGGTGTCCATTTGTGACTGCTTTTATTCGCCAAGGACTGACTTTTTGCTGGCGGTTCCGTCTTTTGTGGATGGACTCAGGAAGGGAGCCTTAGGCATGGTTAGTTGGACACAAGTAGCCGTGTTGAGTCTGCTTCTTCGGTCACGAGTCAAAGCTGGGTCTAGGAGGACGGACCCGGCAAAAAGCAACAGACTCGGTCCTCATTCTGAGTGGGCGAGGACAACCCATCCTGAATGCTGGCTCCTCCTGATGAGAAGAGGCGTATCAGGTAAGACCAACACCCCTTTTCTTTTGCCCCCCGAAATATGGCCTTGGCATTATTGGGGGGGGGCTTATTATTTTGGGGGTGCAGTAGGTGGCAAGCGTGGGACTGGATGTCCCATCGCCGCCACCTCCCCTCCCTGTTCTTGCCGCCGGCCGAGCGGCTGGCCCGCAGCAACCGCCTCGTGGAGCAGGACTCTGCAAGGCTTGTTCTGCTGTTGCATGCAAGAACTGCAGGACTGCCGCAAGCTTCATCATACCGGCACAGCTGGCGTCCTGCCCCTCGCGGCTGTGCCGGTATGTCGAACCACGCGGTAGTGCTGCTGTTAGTGCACGCAACAGCACAACAAGCCTTGCAGAATCCTGCTCCACGAGGCAGCGGCGGTGGCGTGACAAGTCTCACAGAGACTCATTTCTGGCAGGTGGGACGTGTTGGGCTGCGAGATGCGCGTTCTACCTGGGACTTGCAGCTCCGTCGCGTTCCTCGACATTGTGTCCAGGAAAGCCCATTGAAAAAGAAAACTTCTCGCAAGTTCGAGAAGTTTGATTGAACTCGCGAGAAGTTTTCTTTTTCAATGGGCTTCCGTGGACACAACGCCGAGGAACGCGACGGAGCTGCAAGTGTCAGGTAGGATGCGCGTCTCGCGGAGGGGTGCAGTTTGGCAGGTCGGGCGGGATGGGGTGGGCCGCGAGACGTGCGTCCTACCTGGGACTTGAAGCTCCGTCGCATTCCTCGGCGTTGTGTCCACATGCTTCCCTGGACATAACTCCGAGGAACGCGACGCAGTTGCAAGTGTCAGGTAGGATGCAGGTCTCGCGGTGGGGTGCAGTTTGGGGGTAGCAGGTCGGGCGGGGAATGGGGCGGGCGGGGCCATGAGATGCGCGTCTTACTGGAGTCTCGTGGCCCGGCCCGCCCCATCCCCCGCCCAACCTGCCACCCGCAAACTGCGCCCCACCACGAGACGCGTGTCTTACTGGAGTCTGGCAGCTCTGTAGCGTCTCTCGGCCGGTCTGTTTAGGGAAACACCTTGCACAGTACAGAAACTCTTCTCGCGAGGGCGAGCAATTAACAACTTCTCGCAGCGAGAAGAGTTTCTGTACTGTGCAAGGTTTTTTCCCTAAACAGACCAGTCGAGAGACACCACAGAGCTGCCAAACTCCAGTAAGACGCGCGTCTCGCGGTGGGGCGCAGTTTGGATGGGGCGGGGCGGGCCAGCCTCAGGTAAGATGCGTGTCTCGTGGCCTGGCCTGCCTCCTGCACCCCAAAAAGAATAAGACACACACACCCCCGATAATAAGGCCAAGGCCATATTTCGGGGGTCAAAAAATATAAGACAGGGTCTTATTTTCGGGGAAACACGTGTGTGTGTGTGTGTATGTAAAATTTGTAAAATATTTTTACAAATGTTTTATGATGAATGAAACACTTGAAACAGGAAGCAATAGGAAGTAGGGTAAAAAAGGTTTAAAATCTTTTGAATGTAACTATGAGACATTTGTTACAACTATTTCAATAATGGCATCTACATTTAGTTCTGGCAATAAGGTCCTTCAATTCAACATTTACTTCAGAATAGATTTTATTAAAGCAATAGAAGCAATGATTCTATAAACCATTTCTTTCCTTTCAGGGAAATAATATGAAAGCAGTTAAATCTAGAATCAGAACCATAAGGCTGAAAGAGACCTTGGAAGTCTTCTAGTCCAATCTCCTGCCCAAGGCAAGAGACCTTATTGCATTCCAGAGAAATGGCTGTCCAATCTTTTCTTGAAGACCTCCAGTGATGGAGCACCCACAACTCCAGGAGGCAAATTGTTCCATTGATTAATTGTTCTCACTGTCAGGAATCTTCATTTTTGATCCTGTTACAATATTCTATCACACTAATATTGAGGACCCACCCTATAGAGAAAAGAATGGATATTACAGTATGTCACAGAAGTGAGTACACCCCGTCACATTTTGTAAATATTTAAGTATATCTTTTCATGTGATAACACTGAAGAAATTACACTTGGCTACAATGTAAAGAAGTGAGTATACAGCTTGTATAACAGTGTAAATGTGCTGTCCCCTCAAAATAACGCAACACACAGCCATTAATGTCTAAACTGCTGGCAACAAAAGTGAGTACCCCCCTAAGTGATAATGTCTGAACAGGCTGAAAACGGGACATGCAGAGACCGAAAACGGGACACGCGGAGGCCAAAAATGGGGTGCACGGAGGTGGCGATGGGCGGCGGCGATCCCCGCAGCCTGGAACAGCTGATTGGAGGTATTCCAGGAGGCAGATCCAACTGCCAATCAGCTGCTCATGCTAAATTAGGCTGTACTGAAGCTGACCAGGCTGTTTGCTGCAAGGAGGCAAATTGCTGGGAGGCAGAGGCAGATTTTTTTTTCTTGTTTTCATCCCCAAAAGCTAGGTGCGTCTTATAGTCTGGAGCATCTTATAGTCCGAAAAATACGGTACTTAAAAATACTTAATAAAACACATTAAAGGTTTATAACAGAATATTTTAACTGGTTTTTAATGTCTATATATCCTAGCACAGTGATGGCAAACCTTTTAGATACCGAGTGCCCAAACTGCGCACATGCCCAAACTGAAAGGTGTGCACGTGCAAACATGCACATGCAGGGCCATGCGTGCAGGCGCAGCAGAGACCCGAAGACCAGCTGGCCAGTGGGAGGCGGGGCATCCCAACACCGGCAGCGCGGCAAGAGGTAAGATCTTTTTCTTTCGTGAGCTTCTGTTTTCTCGTTTGCAGGGAAACAGAAGCTCACAAAAGAAACGCCACGGAGATCTGACCTGGGGCGACAGTGCGCGTGCCAGCAGAGAGGGCTCTGCGTGCCACCTCTGGCATGCGTGCCATAGGTTCGCCATCATGGTCCTAGCATCACTGGTATAAATTTTTCTGTCATATAGAATGCTTTCAGAGGTACTCTAGATTTGTCTTCCTTCTAATCTTTGATGGAGTGATTGAATAGCTTACTTCCTTTTCCTAATGCAACTAAAGTATGTCTGGAAAAAAATGAAATCTTATTTTTTCACCATTTATATTTCTGATAGGAAAGTGGCTGTGACAAAAGCTACAGTCATGAGAAAAAGAAAGTTCACCCTCTTTCAGTTCTATGGTTTTACGTATCAGGACATAGTAAAAATTGTCTGATCCTTAGCAGTTCTTAAAAATAGGATAATACAATCTCAGATGAACAACACACATGACATATTACACCATATCATCATCTATTTTACAAAAAGAAAGCCAAAATGGAGAAGCCATGTGTGAAAAACTAAGTACACCTTTACTGCTTCCATAGGTATGAAGAGGCTAAGTAGGAACTGCTAATCGGGCACTCTTAATCAATTGATCCTCAGAATGTGTGACTACCCTCTATAAAAGCTGATGTTTTTAGGTGTTTGCTGATCTCCAGCATTGAGCTGTGTGCAGAGGTGGTATTCACTTACTTTCCCTACCGGTTCGCAAATGTAAGCATGCACGTCCCTTCTGCGCATGCACGCAGCCTTCCGCACATGCGCTTTGCTTGCACGCGCAGCTTGCACGCATGCACGCGGCTTCAAAATGTGCCTAAATAGGACAGCATAATGCCCGGGTGGGTGGGGGCCCACCCCCACCCGCAGGTCGCTACTACCGGTTCGCCTGAACCGATCTGAACCGGCTGAATACCACCTCTGGGTGTGTGTTAACACAATGCCAAAGAGGAAAGACATCAGCAATGATCTTAGAAAAGCATTTGTTGCTGCTCATCAATCTGGGAAAGAGTATAAGGCCATTTCTAAACAACTTAAAGTCCATCATTCTAAAGTGAGGAAGATTATTCACAAGTGGAAAATATTCAAGACAGTTGTCAATCTTGCCGTGCCCCACTGCTTCCCGCGACAAAATGGATGGCAGGTCAGCGACGCGCCTCGTGACCCACTCCTTGCCGTGGCTCGCGAGGCGCGCCGCTGACCTGCAGCTCATTTCACGTCCCACTGCTTCCCGCGGCAAAATGGACGGCAGGTCAGCAACGCGCCTCGTGACCCACTCCTTGCCATGGATCGCAAGGCGCGCCGCTGACCTGCAGCTCATTTTGCGCCCCACTGCTTCCCACGGCAACACGTCCCACCCCGACCCAATGGCAACAGCAGCCCGCCGTCTGTTTATCGAGAGGGGTGGCAGGTGAGATGGTCTCGTTTCTCCCCCGCTTCACCTGCCACCCCCAAATTGCATCCCTAAAGGGGGCGGGTAGCTACCATAAGCGATAGGCAGGAAGCCCTGCCATGCCCAGCAAGGGAGGGGCAGAAGAGACGGCAAGGGGAGCCACGTGTCACTTCACGCCCCACCTGCCACCCCCCCTCTATACCGGTAAAAGATGCCAGAAATGAGTCTTTGTGAGACTCAAAACAAATGAGAGAATGGGGAGAAAGGAAGGGAAAGAAAGAAGAAGGAAGGAGGGAGGGAGGGAGGGAGGGAGATTATTTCCTCTCCTTGACCCCTGGAGAGAGAGAGAAAAAGAAAGAAAGAAAGAGAAAGAAAGAGAAAGAAAGAGAAAGAAAAAGAAAGGAAGGAAGGAAAGAAAGAAGAAGAAAGAAGGAAGGAGGGAAGGAAGAAAGAAAGAAAGAAAGAAAAAAAAAAAAGAAAGAAAGAAAGAAGAAAGAAAAGAAAGGGAGAGGAAGAGAGAGAAACAGAAAGCAGGGAGGGAAAGGACAGAAAGAAAGACAGGGAGAGGAAGAGAGAGAAACAGAAAACAGGGAAAATGGGGAAAGGAAAGAGAAAGGAAGAGGAAGAGAGAGAAACAGAAAACAGAGGGAGAGAAAGGACAAAGAAAGAAAAGGAGAGGAAGAGAGAGAGAAACAAAACGGAGAGAAAGGACAGAAAGAAAGAAAGGGAGAGGAAGAGAGAGAAACAGAAAACAGGGAGAGAAAGGACAAAGAAAGAAAAGGAGAGGGAGAGAGAGAAACAGAAAACAGAGGGAGGGAGAGAGAGACCCATTTGTCACACACAGGGGAACAACAATCGCAAACCCTAAACCCACACACAGGGAAACCACAATGCCAAATCCCAACCACCACACTCCCAGGGTTTTGGATTAATGGATTTAATGATCTAAAATGACTTTTATTTTGCCTAAATTCTTTCCATCATTCAAAAAGAAAGAGCTATTCTGTGGAATTCAAGAAAGGAATCGTGGATGATTCCCAGGGCAAGAATCTGGCAGCTTTCTGCAAAGAGAAGATGTTGGAAGTCCGTATGGTCAGAAAATGGAGAGTAGAGTATGATATCCTCAGTCAACAGGTGCAGAAGGGAAATGGTAAGAAGCGCAAGTGTGGATCAGGTCGGCAACCATTATTTCCTGAACTTGAAGACAGCATCTCTGAATGGATCGCTGACAGGAGAGCAAAGGCTTTGGTTGTACGCAGGGCTGATACTCAAGCATTTGCCCTTGAAATGACACCACAATTACAAATTCCAGAGGAACAATTCAAAGCCTCTAAACACTGACTGGATAACTTCCTTCAGCGACATGAACTGTCTCTGAGGAGATCCACCTCGCTGTTCAAGCTGGAGGATGGTGAACTTATCAAACGGGCAGTTGCTTTCAAGTCATTCGTTGATGGCATTGACGTTATATCGGCATTGAGCCGAGGTGGCGCAGTGGTTAGAGTGTGCAGCACTGCAGGCTACTTCAGCTGACTGCTAGCTGCAGTTCGGCGGTTCAAATCTCACCGGCTCAAGGTTGACTCAGCCTTCCATCCTTCTGAGGTGGGTAAAATGAGGACCCAGATTGTTGGGGGCAATATGCTAACTCTGTAAACCGCTTAGAGAGGGCTGTAAAGCACTATGAAGCGGTATATAAGTCTAAGTGCTATTGCTATTGCTAACAGCAGTCTTTATGGGCCAAGGGCTCAAACCACCATTGACCAGAGAGGTGCCACATCCATTTATATTTCCTCCACGGGATACGAAAGCACTCGTGTAATGTGTATATTGGCCATCCGGCTGGATGGGACCAAAGTCCCACCCCTATTAATAAGCAAGGGCAAGAAGAGCAAAATCAACAAGGTTTCAGGAATTTATGTCCTGGAAACGGAAAAGGCCTGGTGCACCCAGGCAGCAATCAGAAAGTGGGTGGAGCTTGTGTTCCCACTTGTTGTGAGAGGTGGCCAAAGAGGCATGGTGGTGTGGGATGCAGCCAGCACCCACCGTGCGAAGGATATGAAGAGATTTCTTTCTCAACGCAGGATCGATCAAATAATGATTCCTGCAGGGATGACTGGCTACCTACAGACATTGGATATTGGTATTAATAAGCCGTTTAAAGACAATCTGCATGTTCAAATAAATCAGTATATTGAACACCGGATGACAAGAAATGAGCGGGGAAATTTTGTTAAGCCTGGCCTGCCAGAACTTGTACATTGGGTGAAAAATGCTTGGGACCAAATTACTGACGAATGTGTTGCAAATGCAATAAGAGCAGGATACATGGACTCCTGTCTAAGTAAAGGTACTCCTTTAAGGAGACCTCTATTGCCAAGCACGAACACTTGGGACTATTGGTGTTGCAGAATTGAACTCACAAGAAGAACAGAATGTAATTCAGGATCTGGACAATTTTGATGATGATGTTGTGGAAGAAGATGACATGACTACCATATTGGAATAAATTGTTGCGTTGGAATAAATTGTTGTGTTTGAGTTTGAAAATATTGTTGAATTTGAATAAATTTATTGTTGTACCATACATGAGTATTGTGGTTTCCCTGTGTGTGGGTTGGGTTCAGGGTTTGCAATTGTGGTTTCCCTGTGTGTGGCAAATGGGTCTCAAATCAGGATCTGGACATTTTTGATGATGATGTTGTGGAAGAAGATGACACGACTACCATATTGGAATAAACTGTTGCATTGGAATAAATTGTTGTGTTTGAGTTCGAAAATACTGAGTTTGAAAATATTGTTGAGTTTGAAAATATTGTTGAATTTGAATAAATTTATTGTTGTACCATATATGAGCATTGTGATTTCCCTATGTGTGGGTTGGGTTCAGGGTT
>QLTV01003287.1:249061-260798 GCA_003457575.1 Thermophis baileyi | reverse complement strand
CTCTGTGGATGCCCTGGCCCTCTGGAACTAGTTACCACCTGAGATCCGGACTACCCCCACCCTGTTGGCCTTCCGGAAAGCGGTAAAGACCTGGTTGTTCCGGCAGGCTTGGGGCCGTTGATCTCGCTTCTGCAATTTGGCGAGATCCGGCCATGACAAGTTGTGTATGGGTTTTTAATTGTTTTTAAATGTTTTTATTATGTATCTTTTTAATAAGCTTTTTATATTTTAATAAGTTTTTTATATTTGCTGTAAGCCGCCCAGAGTCCCTAGGGAGTTGGGCGGCATAGAAATGCAAATAAAAGTTAAAAAGTTAAAGTTAAAATTATCACTTAGGGGTGTACTCACTTTTGTTGCCAGCAGTTTAGACATTAATGGCTGTGTGTTGCGTTATTTTGAGGGGACAGCACATTTACACTGTTATACAAGCTGTATACTCACTACTTTACATTGTAGCCAAGTGTCATTTCTTCTCACTTCTGTGACATACTGCAATATCCATTCTTTTCTCTATAGGGTGGGTCCTCAACATTAGAGTGATAGAATATTGTAACAGGATCAAAAATGAAGATTCCTGACAGTGAGAACAATTAATCAATGGAACAATTTGCCTCCTGGAGTTGTGGGTGCTCCATCACTGGAGGTCTTCAAGAAAAGATTGGACAGCCATTTCTCTGGAATGCAATAAGGTCTCTTGCCTTGGGCAGGGGATTGGACTAGAAAACCTCCAAGGTCTCTTTCAGCTTTATGGTTCTATGATTCTAGATTTAACTGCTTTCATATTATTTCCCTGAAAGGAAAGAAATGGTTTATAGAATCATTGCTTCTATTGCTTTAATAAAATCTATTCTGAAGTAAATGTTGAACTGAAGGACCTTATTGCCAGAAGAACTAAATGTAGATGCCATTATTGAAATAGTTGTAACAAATGTCTCATAGTTACATTCAAAAGATTTTAAACCTTTTTTACCCTACTTCCTATTGCTTCCTGTTTCAAGTGTATATATATATACCGTGTTTCCCTGAAAATAAGACCCTGTCTTATATTTTTTTGACCCCCGAAATATGGCCTTGGCCTTATTATCGGGGGGGTTGTCTTATTATTTTTGGGGTGCAGGAGGCGGGCCGGGCCATGACACGCGCGTCTTACTGGAGTCTGGCAGCTCCGTGGCGTCTCTCGGCCGGTCTGTTTAGGCAGGGGATGGGGCAGGCCAGGCCGCGAGATTCCAGTAAGACGCGCATCTCGTGACCCAGCCTGCCCCATCCCCCGCCTGAACTGCCACCCCCAAACCGCCCCACCGCGAGACGCACGTCTTACTGGAGTCTGGCAGCTCCATGGCGTCTCTCGGCCGCTCTGTTTAGGGAAACACCTTGCACAGTACAGAAACTCTTCTCGCGAGGGCGAGCAATTAACAACTTCTCGCAGCGAGAAGAGTTTCTGTACCGTGAGAGGTGTTTCCCTAAACAGAGCGGCTGAGAGATGCCACAGAGCTGCCAGACTCCAGTAAGACGCGCGTCTCCCAGCCTGCCCATCCCCCGCCCGACCTGCCACTCCCAAACCGCCCCACCGCGAGACGCGCGTCTTACTGGAGTCTGGCAGCTCCGTGGCATCTCTCGGCCGCTCTGTTTAGGGAAATACCTTGCACAGTACAGAAACTCTTCTCGCTGCGAGAAGTTGTTAATTGCTCGCCCTCGCGTGAAGTTTTTTTGTACTGTGCAAGGTGTTTCCCTATATATATTTGTAAAAACACATTTTAATGTTTAATAATTGATCAAGCATATTATTATTATTATTATTATTATTATTATTATTATTATTATTATTATTATTATTATTATTATTATTATTTATTAAATTTGTATGCCGCCCAACTCCCAAGGGACTGTTTCACCTTGTTCAAACATAATTTCCTAATGTAATTTGCTTTTCATTATAACATATTGTGTAGTCACTCCAAGAAGAAAATTATAGTTGGCAAATAACTATGTCGTGCTAAGTCAAAACCAAATCATATTATCATTCAATGAGTACAACTTCATTAAAAAAATTATATTAAAAAAAATTAAACAAGAAAAATATTAAATAGATGCATAAGTGAAATAATAGCTCTTTATGAACTTTAATTTGCCAAGAAAGATTAAGACGAGAAGGATTCTTTTTTGGATAGGAAAGACTAAGATCCTTAAGTTATACTAGTTGCAATGTGAATTGGAATACTACTGTGCTAACTCACTCTGAAGTTCAGTACCTAGGGCTCTTTCTATAAAGATTCTCTTACCTGAGTGTAAAGGAGTCATCGTTCAAGTGACAAACCATAATAGGTAATTCCCCCCCCCCATTTGCTTGTTGCCATAATAATTAAAATTGACTTGCCAGGACTAATGGAACCTATATTGAAGGAGAATTTGGCATCTAAATCAATATTTACAATTGTTGGAAAAAATGTCCATCTCGGTTCAGTTCCAAGTGGGGAGAAAGACACTGGAAACATGGAGGCTGCTTGAAAAGATGGTTTAATGGTGGACAGGACCACATGGTTTGAGGTCCTGGGCAAAAAAGAGCACATGGTTGAGAGAGAGAGAGAGATTTATACCCTCTCTTGGGACCCGCCTTGGAGCTTCCTGTTCCTGTGTAAGAAATGTATTCTGATTGGTTGTCAGACTCCCATGGGGCCATGCAGGGGTAACTTTGTAGTGTCTTGAGTCCCAAGCTTGGTTGAATCTTGCTGGGTGATGTAATCTTCCCAGGTGTCATGTGGTGAGTTCTGTTGCTAGATGGGTAGAGGGCTAATTCTATCATATCCTGAGGGCCATGTCTTTTCTGTTGTAGATAAGCTGGCCCAGCCTTTGTCTTGTAGATAGGTTGGCACCAAAATATCTGTGGGGGGGGGGGCAGGGAGCTGAGGCTCTGAGTTTGTCTTTAGAAACATGTTTCTCCTTTAGGAAAAATATAATATTCTGCCTTTTTAATATTTCCTAGAATATTTCATTTTCCGAGGAGAGAGGTGGGTGCTAACTTCCTACAATTCCCCCTTTTGTGCTAGGGCAAATAATTTTTGCCAATTATTTCGCCCTCAGCACAAATCCAGGGTAGAGTCAGAGTATATTTGATACTCATGGTCAATTTGAACCATCATTAAGGCAAACTGTTTTCCCTTTTCGTTGTGTTTTAGAGGGGCGGGACTGCAGGTCTTAAGGCAGCTCAGACATGCAGGGGTGGGTACAATTACAGAGGCAGCAGAAAAGTATCCCTTGGCTCCCAAAAGGGGAGCTTTCAGCCATTAAGGTCTAGCAACCAGGACAAAAGTTATGGAAATAATTTTACATTATCCAATTTTCCATGCCAATTAATTTCAGATGTCAGATATCACTTTCTGTGAGCTTTCAGTCAGGTTTCAAGCAAGCACAAGTCCCAAAATTCTTCACAGCCATGGTTTTCCTTTAAATAACTACAGGCTGTCCATTTCCAAGGGTTGGTTACTGAACCTGCCTTAGCTCTTACGTTAGAGCAGGGGTCTGCAACCTTAAACACTCAAAAGAGCCATTTAGACCCGTTTCCCACAGAAATGAAACATCGGGAGCCACAACATCAACATCACTCACTCCCACCCAGTCACATGATCCCCTAGCCACGCCTACCCTGCCGGTCATTAGGGCAGACAACTGGTTGTTAAAAAACACCGGGAGCCACAAAACCCTTTTGACATCTCTATCTCTCTCTCTCTCAGATGGACAGATGAAATCGTTTAAACACACAGTAAATGCAAGAATGAAATTTTTCTTGTAAATGAACTTAAAATGTTTCCTCATAAACTTGGGCTGTTCTTAAAAGTAAGAGAGGGAAGGAAACTTCACCCTGTTCTTCTGGCCAGGCAAACTCAGTGTGAAGGCATTTCCATTGCTTAATTCAACATTATTTCTAACAATTTAATTATTATTTTTCTCCTAGGGATCAGAGACATTTAGCAGTTACATTTACCTCGAGGGCACACAAAGACTTACACATATACATGCAAAGACAAGAGAAACAAAACAGAAAAGGTAGACAGAACTCTCAGGTTTACACACACACTGGTCATTCCCACCATAAATCTCAGTTAAATTAGGGAAGGCACAAATCTTAACAAACATACCACATGGTTGCATGGAAGACAGAGAGGAAGAGAAAAACAAAAACAAAACAAAAAACCAACATTCCTATTTATATATTTACCTTATCTGAAAACTGTAATTTGTGTCAATTTCTTTATATCTAGATTCTATGAGTGTGCCTCATTTTCAGGCTAATTATACCCAATTTTTTTTGACAGCAACAATGTCAGCCCTGGAGGCCATCTTTGGATCTTCAGGGCTGCCACAGTGCTGTGGGAAACTGGGAGGGGGGATTGCATGGAGTTGTGGGGATATCTAGCCATAATAAAATTCCTTTCTCTGAGAGCTAAGGACATTCGCCCTGCACCTGCAGTGGCGTGATTGGGAGGCATCTCCAATTGGGACGGTGCATTGATTGGACCATGTGATGGACTTGTGGGTGCAGGGGAAGGGACTTGGGCTTTCTTTTGGGTGGGAAAAACCTGGAAGCTTTCAGATTCGGGTTTTCCCAGATGTGCCAATATGACATCTCTAATAAAATGGAACTTTGAGGAACATCTAGCCTTGGAGTCTTCTTGCGTTGGGGGTGTCTAGCCTTGGAGTCTTCTTGCATTTGAAGTGTTACTTGGAACCCTGACAAACAATTTATTACCAATGACCAAAATTCCTGTTTCTAACAATTATACCAAAAGAGATTAAGGGACTGGTAATTTGTGACACACCTACATTTTGCACTGCTAACTGTTCATCCTTATTCTGTCGAAACATTATATCGGACTGCATTCTAGTAGTACAGGTAGTCCTTGACTTACAACCATTCATTTAGCAACTGTTCAAACACCATGTACAGCAGTCAAACCAATTTACAACTGGTCCTCACACTTATGACCATCACAGTATTCCCACAGTCACGTGATTAAAATTTGGGCACTAATTTCTATAAGTTCTAATATATCATTAGAATTTGGGCAATACAACCTTGGACTATGCAAGGTTGGTATTTTGAAATATATCTATAAAAACAAATCCTATAGGCCAGGGTTGTCAAACTCACATCGTCACGGTGGCATCACGTGACGTATCATGACTTTTTTGCCCTTTGCTAAACCGGGCATGGGCATGGCCAGCACATGACACATCCGGTCCACGGGCTGCAAGTTTGACACCCCTGCCATGGGCTTACAGACAGTAAGTTCCTTCTAGAACAATATCTTCTTATTTCAATTCTGTCAGATATTTTGTAATTACATTTGTTTATTTATTTAAATAATAAAGTTTACAACAATGTCTTTTGAGGCATTTTTGTTTGTCCATTTTTGTAGCTGCCATTGTATTATTATTTTTTTCCAAAAGTTTTTAATTTTATTTCCATATAGACATCATTAGTAGTAGTAGTAATAGTAGTATTAAAGGATCTATTTAATCAGCTATTCTAGTACATACCGTATATATGAATATTCAGAATATTAACAACTTACAACTAAATCCACATCAGCAGCAATGTTGAGCAACAGAGTTAAATATCCTGTTGGACTGCTGTGCTGTTCTTACACTTGTTCCATCTTCCAGAGTTACAGAACTTTGGAAGATGAATTTTGATACTCATTCTAAATATGCAGAAGATAGTCATTATCCAACTATTTCTTCATACGGTATATATATACAGTTTGCCAATCTTTTATATTTTAAATAAGAACATGACAATGCTAATATCACAAAATCTGATCAGATTCCTGCTTCTGGCAAAATGGGAGGAGTTATTGCTTAATGATGAGTGAGAAAATATGTTCTCCTACCGAGAGACTTTTTAGTGTGGAAGAAGTGAGTTGAGTACATACGTTCATTTTTCCTGTCCCAAAGGTGCTTTTTCAAGAGGCAACTGGACTTTCTGGTTTATTATTATTATTGTTGTTATTATTATTATTGTTGTTGTTGTTGTTATTGCAATTTTTTTGTTATATATAAAATTTCCATATTCACAATAGCACTGTACTGTCTGGGTACAGTCTCTTTTAAATACACATAATAGATCTTATACACACAATAATTATAACTTATTCTCAAAATCTATTCGCCATGGTCTTCACTTATCCTTATTAAACATTTTCCATTGTTTAATTAAACGCTCTGTTCAGTTTTGTCTATAATCAATTAATAATATCAGACATTATAAACATCATGTAAACATTACATTTATAACAATTACCCTCCAAGTCTATTAATCATAATATTTACTTATCCTAATTATTCAATATTCATTATTTAATTACAATTACTTCATCTTTGTTTACATATCCTCCTTGATTCTAAATTTCTAACTTCTGTTTCTATTTTCTAACCATTAATAAAATAGTTCCCAAGTTAAAAAAAGTAATATTTTCTCCATTTCTAGTTTCTACCTCTATACTAATCCTTAATAGAATAACTCTTATATTAAACAGTATTCTACATCTATCCCTTATCTCTTGCCCGTTTTCGTATCTCATCTCTTATTGACTTCTTGGCACATCTCCCATACTCCTCCCTTGGGGTCTTATATCTTCTTATATCATTCATGTTTAATCTAAGTATTTCATCTGTTTATCGTTTCTTCACTCTGTTGAGCCTTCAGTAGACCTTTCAATGATCCTTTCCTCACTTCAGGGGTGTCTTTCCATGTATCCTCTTCTGTTTTTTGATCTCTTAAAGTATAATTTACCTTTTCTATTTCATCAGCTTTTATTATCTCTTCTTTTTCTTTTTGTATCATTTGTCGTTTTTCCTCCCCTGTTCTTTCATCTGTTTTTTCTATTTTCTCCTCTACTTCCTGGATTTCATATTCATTATTCAGTGTCATTTGCTCATCATTTTCTCGTCTCACAACTATGTCATGTATCAACTCCTTTATCTCCCTATGGTTCCTTGTCATCATTTCCTGCGTACCTTGGAGCATCAATAATATTTCTTTTAATAATACACTTATTTTCCCCTGTTGTACCATTTTGCCTTATTTTAATGAATTAAAAAATTACTCAGTAATCTATCAAGATCCCAATGTCCCAATTATTCATCACACCAAGAAAGCCAATATTAGAGCAGTTCACAAAATCACTCCATTAAATAATCTATTAGCAACCTTCACTTAGTTTCAAAACAAATCCAAGCTGTTTCCCACTCTCACACTGTCCAGCATATTTGTAATCCTCAAGGTTCTAAGAGTTGAATGTTTTTACAGTCTGTCTCCAAACACGAAGTTTAATCAATTTGCAGGTGTTGTTTAGTGTATTCCAGCTAGTTTGTAGACTAAACAACTTTCACTCCTTCTTCCACTTTTCTCAGCTCTATATCTTCCCAGTGATGTCACTGTTACTCTTTTTCTCCGCTTTTGCTGTGAATAAAATATCTCCAAAAATATTTTCCAATAATTTTCCAAAGTCCTTCAAATCAAGGTGGCAATAAAAGTATAATCCAATATTTTGAAATGATTTAAATTGCTAAAAACTAGCCACTCCACTAGCCTATCCTTTATCTTTAAGGTTGCTTCTGTCTACAATTTCTTTTTTTTCTTTTCCAAATCTCAGTAGCTCCAGGTCTTAGTCGCTGCTATTCACCTCAGTTGAGTCCCACTTTCCAAAGGGAGTGTTTTTAGGGGAAATTCCACGGCAAAAGTTAGAAAGTTCTTACCCAGACCGAGCACACTGTTACAGGATCTTTTCTTTCTTCTCTTCCATTTCAGTTGTCACGGCTTTGACTCAGCCATAATGGCCGTCTTCCCTTCCACCGGTTAAAGGGGCTTTCTTCGGGTCAAACGAAGAGACTGAGCTCTCCTCGCAACCACCGAAGCATCCCCTCTGTCTTCGTCACCCCTACAGGGTGATCTTCAGCCCCACAGAGCCTCCTGGCTAGAAGAATTCGGCGGGACTTCGCGGAGTTACTGCTCGTCCGCACTGCTTCGCCGTGACGTTGGCTGCCGTCTCTTTCTAGTTTTTCTTTAAAGACGTTTCGCTTCTCATCCAAAAAGCTTCTTCAGCTCTGACTGGATGGTGGGGAATGGAAGAATTTATACTCCTTGCAGACAGCTGGTCATTTGCATTCTTTTAGCGAGTTGTTAAGGTCACCTGGAGGTTTATCAGGGTCATCAGGGTCACCTGAGTCCAGTTGCCTCTTGAAAAAAGCACCTTTGGGACAACCATGACCTTGATGACTGAGAATCCCCATAGACATTCATTTTTCCTGTTATCGACAATTCATCTACAGCTTTCCCAGATTTGTTGCACTTTGTTGGTATGAACTTGTTCTCAGATCCTCACTGTGTATTATGGCGGTGGGACTGGAAAAAGATGTAACTAGGCCAATTGCAAGTTCAGGGTCTCTGCCAAGACTAGAAAATAAAAGCCTGGTTATGTTTCCCTCTTTTCATCAATCTAAGAGTGAGGCTTATTCAGGTAGCATAATTATTCCAATCTTATTTTTCAGCCTAAAGTTTGAAAACAAATTTGAATAAAAGAGAAATAGGATGTGAGTTCAGGTTTCTTTTGTGTTAATTAACAATAATAAATGTGACTGGTAAAGTTTGAAAGCCCATCTTGGGTTGACTAGGCAAGGCTGCTGATTTTGAGTTTCTCTTTGAAGAAGCTAAACTGGCAATTCCTTTTTAAAGGAAGCTTTATGGAAATATTTGCTAGCAGGGTTGCTCAATTAATCCTCCCTCTTCCTCCTCCACTGTTTCTTTATACTTAGAAAGTTAGAAAGGCAAAAAGCTTTATCTTTAGCCCTGAACAAAGCCTTCTTTGCTTTTCCGTTCCCCCTTTTTATTTTGATAATCCTATCCAAACCTAAATCATCCTTCAAACTTGCTCCTGAGGAAGTTGTTTCACATGTGTGAACCAGTGTATTGTTTGTCACCTTTTCAGTTATTAAAAAGTACTAGAGGAGGGAGAAGCTAAAGTTTATGGCATAGATTATATGTTTCAAACAACTTTTTGTGAAAGAAAATAAAGCTCACTTGCCGTAAATACTGATTCAGGAGAAAAAGAAATTATTTTCTGGAAATACAGGTAAGATCTAGCAGCTTTTTGGTGTTTAATCTTAATCTATCAATTAATTTGAAGTCCTTCTGACTGATCCTAGTGTTCCTCTTCTATGGTTTTTTTGGATGAGGTAGGGAGACTTGCTGTATCTGCAGCTTGAACCACATTTGATTTTACAGTTTCTTTACTACTGTTCTCATCTCTTCTTGTTGTAAACAACTAAATACACACACGTCCTCTGAATTTGATTTTGCCCTTTGAATCCGTATCCCTCAGCGCTCTACTCTGTGGCCAAAGAACCATAGAAAGTATGAGTTCAGAGAGGGACTTCGTAGGTTAACTAGCCCAACTGCCTGCTTATTGCTGGAATGCATTAAACACGTGGCCATCCAATCCCTGTCCAATCTCCTTCTTAAGGAGGGGAAACCATCACTATTCTAAGCCAAATGGTCCACAGCTTAAGAATTTTACCACTTTATATTCAGCCCAAATCTCCTTTATTTAAATTTCTACTTGACTGGTTTCTGTCCTGAAAAAGCTGTTTGAAAAAAACAACAAATTATCCCATTACACAAAACAATCTTTCAGATATTTATATACTGCTATACTATTTCAGATATTTATATACCGTATTTTTCGGAGTATAAGTTGCTCCGGACTATAAAACACACCTACCTTTTTTGGGGAGGAAAACAAGATATACGCTAGGCATGGATATGGGAAATAATATGAAATTTTACCAGTCTGGAACTGTTTTAAGTTTTTTTCTTTGCATAGATTGGTATTGTAATCAGAATCAGTAAGTTATTCAGCACGCAATCTGTTAGATGTAAAGCTTTTTTTCCCCTCTCTTTATTTTCCTTCAGGTAACATTTTAATTAAGTTAGTGAAATGCTTTTTAAATTCCAGCTAATTGTTGATTCTAGACAGAAATTTTACAACAAAAGGACACAAAGAAGAAAATAAGACTCATAAAACACTCACAATAACTCTGCCTCTCAGGACAGCAAACAGTCTACTTTAGTTTCGTTTTCAGCACAGCTTGATTAGCACAAGAAAAAAAAATCTGCCTCCCAGTAATTTGCCTGCTTGCAGGAGGCCCGCGCAATCCAACAGACAATCAAATGCTTGTGCTAATCAGGCTGTGCTGAAGCTGACATAGGGCAACGCCTTGCATGCCCTCTGATATGGCTCCGCATGCCACCTGTGGCACGCTGTTGTGACCCAGCACAGCAAACCCCCAGAAAGCGACACACACACACTGTTATTTAAACAAAAAGGCTTTAATACTAATAACTGCTTAGTATTAAAGTGAATACTAATTCTTTGCCAAAGTGTTTGTTTTCAAGCACAGAACACTTTGGCCGGGATTCCAAATATGAAAGACACAAGCAGGTCATTAAGTCCATCAAATACAATTACTTGCTGGAGTTGGCCAAGAGCCCGGACTGGATTCAATCCAACTGATAGGAACGAAGTTCAAACGGCAGCCAAGATGAATACAAACAAATTGTCTCCAGCAAGCGAGGAGACCTCCTTCTACACAGCCACTCTTGCCGGCTAGCTGCCCTGCGTGCTCTGGCATCAATCAGAGGCCCCTCCTCTTCACTGGAGTCACTGAACTCCTGCTGAGGAGGTGCAGAAGGCCCTGATTGCGCATCGTCCTCTGGCCCTGCTTCCTCTTCGGTCTCGGACTCCGGTGCCGGTGCTACAGACCGCTCTTGCCACCCTATGGACTGTTCCTGTTCGTCCGGATCCATGAGCAGCTGCACGGGATGGGGGCAAGCCACAACACACGCGTGCCATAGGTTCGCCATCACTGTCCTAGCGCATCTCTTCTGATTTTGTTGCAGCTTCTCCATCTCTGTGATGAATTGCCCAGAACTGCACACAGAACTCTGTCTAACCTGTGCAGAGTTCAATAGAATATGCCTATGATCTAGAGAACCCTTTTTGTATATGCAACCAAAAGTTATTTTTAGCTTTTCTTACTCAGCAGGTGCATTCATTAGTACATCTAGATTATTTGGGCATACACTGCTGTCATGCCTAGCATCTATGAATTTGATCTTTTCTAATCAGATACAGAACCTTAAAATTGGCAAAGTACATCTTCCTGTTGGTCACAGTCCAATGTTCAAGCTTATGGTGATCCTTTTGAATTGCAATATTTTGTTAGAATATATTAACCAATCCCTTATGGTGTTGTTACCTGCATTCCTTTCATTTCATTCTTTAGGCCCGTGATGGCGAACCTATGGCATGCGTGCCAGACCTGGCACGTGGAGCCCTTTCTGCGGGCACTTGAGCCATCACCCAGCTCAGCTCCACTGCGCATGCGCGTGCACCTCCCGCTGGGCAGCTGATTTTTGGGATGTGCAGGGGGGCGGGGTACATGCGGGAGACACGCGCGTATGCACGCAGGGGTCACGTGTGGAAGCATGGGGGGAGGGCATCACACGTGCATGTGTGGGGGGGGGGGGAGCATGGGCGGGTGCGGCCCACCCCCCCAGCGGCCCGTTTTTGGGCCCAGGAGGCTGCAGGGAGGTCTCTTGGGCCCAAAACGGGGTGGGGGGTGCGGCACGCCCCCCATGGCCCGTTTTTGAGCCCAGGAGGCTGCAGGGAGGATCTGCAGG
>QLTV01003287.1:232258-246505 GCA_003457575.1 Thermophis baileyi | reverse complement strand
TGAATTCCATTCCATTCCATGCCATTCCATTCCTCTCTCTCTCTCTCTCTCTCTCTCTTTCTGTCTCTCTCGCTTTCTGTCTCTCTCCCTCTCTCTTTTTTTCTCTCTCTTTCTGTCTCTCCCTCTCTTTCTCTCTTTTTCTCTTTCACTCTCTCTCTCTTTCTCTCTCTCCCTCCCTCTCTCTATCTTCTGGAGACGGGGGAGGTGAAAAACAGGCCATTTTCTGCCGTTTTTTGGCCTTGTGGGGCGTCTGTGCGTCCCGTTTTTCACCCCCCTGCCTCCAGCAGCATTCTGCAGGCCAAAAACAGGCAAAAATAGCCCGTTTTGGCCCGTTTTTTGGCCTCCTGGGGCATCTGTGCACTCCATTTTTCACACACACACCCCGCCTCCACCAGCATTCTGCAGACCAAAAACAGGCAAAAATGGCCCATTGTTTTGGCCAAAAATGGGCTGTTTTTGTCTGTTTTTTGGCCTCCTGGGGCGTCTGTGCACCCCATTTTTCACCCCCACGCCTCCAGAACGTCTCTGCAGGCCAAAATTGTTGGCCTTACCTTTCAGTTCCAGCCCGTGGGGCTCACGAAGGTAAGTCCTGTGCTCGGCTGAAGGGTGGGTGGGGCAATGTGGGCGGGGCAGCCTCGTCCTGCGCGGGCCGGATTAATGGCTTTGGCGGGCCACATGTGGCCCGCAGACCGTAGTTTGAGGACCCATGGCCTATACTATACACCTTCTTGTTTGCAACTTGTTGGTGAGCTCCTCTTCCACCTCCTCCACCTCCACCTCCTTCTTTATTGGAAGTAACCTTGGAGGTCTTCTAGTCCTACCCCCTGCTCAAGCAGGAGACCTTATGCATTTCAGACAAATGGCTGTCCAGTCTCTTCTTAAAAGCTTCCAATGATGGAGCACCCACAACTTCTGAAGGCAAGCTATTCCACTGGTTGATTGTTCTCACTGTCAGGAAATTTCTCCTGTTCTAGATTGCTTCTCTCCTTGGTTAGTTTCCATACATTCTTTCTTGTTTTGTCTTCTGATGGTTTGGAAAACAAGTTGACCTCCTGTTCTTTGGGGGGGGGGGGAATCAATTTTTGGAACACTGCCATCATGTCACCTCATCCTTTTTTTTCACTAGACTAAACATACCCAATTCCTGTAACTGTTCTTCATATGTTTTAGCCTCCAGCCCCCTAATCATCTTAATTGCTCTTTTTTGCACTCTTTCTAGAGTCTCAACATCTTTTTTTATATTGTGGTGACCCAAACTAGATGCAGTATTCCAAGTGCGGTCTTACCAAGGCCTTATAAATTGGAACTAACACTTCACATGATCTTGATTCTATCCCTCTGTTGATGCAGCCTAGGATTGCATTGGCTTCTAGCAGAATTGGCTTTTTAGCAATAGCACTAGCACTTAGACCGCTTTATAGTGCTTTATACCCCTCTCTAAGCGGTTCACAGAGTCAGCATATTGCCCCCAACAATCTGGGTCCTCATTTTACCCACCTCGGAAGGGTGGAAGTCTGAGTCAACCTTGAGCCGGTGAGATTTGAACCACTGAACTGCAGCTAGCAGTCAGCTGAAGTAGCCTGCAGTACTGTTTTTGGCGGCCATTCATCCCTGCAGTCTTCAAAGTTCCATGATGCCTCCCTCTTTCTCATAATCAGAATCTCTGACAAGTGCAGAGGCTTTATTGTGCAACCAGTCTGAAGGCTTGGGTGTGTGAGGAATCTAAAGGTACAACTAATAAAGGAGGACGAGTGGGTGCATATCAACTGCAACATCCCAGAAGGTCAGAGTAGCCTTTGCAATTGATCAAATCCTTCAACTTGTCTCTCCCATGCTAAAAGTCTAGAATGTGCTTTGTCTCTGAGATGGAAAGAGTAAGAGGGGCAGGGAAAATGTTCTTCAACAAGGAGGGGATAGTGGAAAACTGATTCCTTTTTTGTTGGGGCTGAAGTTTCAACTGAAAAGCCACAGATTGATATGTACTATTACAAGAAATCAATAAACTTGGCATACAACTTTTTAGATGATCTTATAGAGGGGACAGTTTGATAGAAAGCCTTCATGATGTTCAACCACTATGGGGGTGTCGAGGCTGTAGGAGGCCTGAACATGATTTATTTTAAGGAAGTGCTAACCATCCTGAAAACACTGGAAGAATTGGGAGACTTCTTGGAAGGACAAGGGCTGGGAGGTAATCAGCCAAAGCTCAGGTTGGCAGACATCTAAAAAAAGTGACAGGAAATGGTGACTTGATTGGAGGCATAAACTGAGATATTAAGGTGAACTCTGACATGTAAAAGACCTTGCCTATTTTTCTTCTTGTTAGTAATCTGGAAAGGAAAATATTCTAAAGTAGGATTTTTCTGGGTAAAGTATAGAGCAGTGATGGTGAACCTTTTAGAGACCAAGTGCCCAAACTGTAACCCAAAACCCACTTATTTATCGCAAAGTGCCAACACAGCAATTTAACCTGAATAATTAGGTTTTACTACCTAAAATAATGATAAATAACGCAGAGTTCAGCTAATTGTTCTAAGAAAAACATGATAAATGCACTTTTATGCCCCTTCATTTTTTTCCTGCTTTTGAAATATTACATTTAGCAACAATAAAAAAGAAAAACTTGTAATATCATTTCTCTCTTTCCCTCCCCCTCTCTCTTTCCCCCCTCTTTCCCTCTCTCTTTCCCTCCCTCTCTCTCTCCCCCCTCTGTCTTTCTCTTTCTTTCCCTCTCTCTCTGTTTCCCTCCCCCTCTCTCTTTTTCTCTTTCTCTCTCTTTCCCTCCCCCTCCCTCTCTTTCCCTCCCCCCTCTATTTCTCTCTCTTTCCCTCCCTTTCTCTCTCTGACTTTCTCTCTCTTTCCCTCCCTCCCTCTCTCTCTCCCTCTCTCTGTTTCTCTCTTTCCCTCCCTCCCTCTCCCTCTCTTTCTCTCTCTCTTTTCCTCCCTCTCTCTCTCTTTCTCCCCCCCCTCCCCCCCCCCCCCCTCTCTCCCACCCTCCACTCCACCCCAACAGCCTCTCTCTCTCTCTCTCTCTCTCCCTCCCCCTCTCCCATCCTCCCTCTCTTTCCCTCCCTCCCTCTCTCTCTGCCTCTCTCTGTTTCTCTCTTTCCCTCCCTCCCTCTCTCTCTCTTTCTCTCTCTCTTTTGCTCCCTTTCTCTCTCTCTGTCTTTCTCTTTCCCTCCCTCCCTCTCTCTCTGCCTCTCTCTGTTTCTCTCTCTCTCTTTCCCTCCCTCCCTCCCTTTATCTCTCTCCATCCATCCACCCATCCATCCATCCATCCATCTATCTATCTATCTATCTATCTATCCATCCATCCATCCATCCATGCTCTCCTATCCAGCTTCACATGTCATGTGAATCCAACCACTTGGGCTGTGGAGGGGGCATGGAGGCTGGCAGGCAAAGCCAAGCGTTAGAGATCCATACAAAATAAGGCAACTCCAACCTGGATCCTGTCAGGGAGACACACACCCCTTCCCTCTACCTCTCTCCCCCCGCGGCGGGGGCCCGGGCAGCCTGAGCGCAGCTCCCTCCTTGGGGGTGACCAGCAAGCAAACAAACATGGCTCTGGCTGGGAGGCAGCGGCGTGGAGCCCCACCTCTGGCCAGCAAGAGCTGAGCAGGCTGGGTGCGCATTTTCCCTGCTTCCAAGGCACTGGCACTGGCTGGGAGGGACGCACAAGCCGAACGTTTGGAGACGTGCTCGGCGGAGTTTGCAAGCGGGCTTGGCGGGGCCGCTTAGCGGGGAGACCCCAGCCTGTTTGGTTCACTTCAGCGTGAGGTGGGAACGCAGAAGGCATCACGGGGTGGGAACGCAGAAGGCAGAGGAAATCCATGCCTCTCGGCGTTCAGCCCTCAAAGACTTCTTTGGGGCGACTTTTTCTGCTTTTGAAACATTACGTTTAGCAACAATAAAAAAGAAAAACTTTTGTAATATCATTTCTCTTTCCCTCCCCCCTCTCTCTTTCCCTCCCTCGCTCTCTCTCTTTCCCTCTCCCCCTCTCTCTCTGTTTCTCTCTCTCTTTCCCTCCCCCCTCTCTCTCTCTGCCTCCCTCTGTTTCTCTCTTCCCCCTGCGGGGGGGAGGAACCCCTGAACTAGTGCTGGATGGTAGGAATGACGTCTGAAGGTCGACGAGCCCAGGAGCAGTGCGCCCATGCTCAGCTGGCTGGCAGGGAAGCGGGGCATCCCAACACAGGCAGCTCTGCAGGAAAAGCAACTGCTTTTTCTTTGCCGAGCCGAGCCGACGCAGGGTTGCATTGTGGCTCTGCGTCGTAATGGGCTTCAGGAGGAGGGGACCCCATCTCTCCCATTGTGAAGTGTGTGAGTGAAAAAGTTCACTCAATCAATTCCAACTTCGCGAGATCTTTTTCTTTCGCGAGAAGTTGGAATTGGTTGAGTGAAATGTGATGGAGAAATGTGATTGGAGCTGGGCTGGGGTGACTGCATACATGCCCACAGAGAGGGCTCTCTGTGCCACATCTGGCATGCGTGTCATAGGTTCACCATCACGGGTATAGAGGCTGGGGAATGGTCATAAAATAAATATTCTGGTGTGTGTGGTGGTAAAGCATCTACATGTTTATAAGTAAGAGATTTGAAAGTACAGTTCACAACATGAAATCAGAGCCACAACTGTTGAGGAATTTTAGGGGCATTGTAAGGACTCGCCTCTCCAATCTTCCCAAGAAAGCAGGACTCTTGAAAATTGAAGTTGTTCCAAAAGGAGCTTTTATTGAAAGGCTTGTGATAGCAAGAGGTCTAGGCAGAAACTAAATTTTCCCACTTAAAAAACAGCAATTTAAAGCAGTGCAAACAAAACCCCTCCCACGGTACAGCAATGCAGGAAACAAACTCACAGCACAGCAGTGCAGGAAATAGAAACTTCATATAGAGATCCCTCCAATCCTCCCCCCTCCCAACAGAATGCCAGCATCCCAATAGAAATATATGGGACCTGATATGCAGCCCCCCTAGAAAAATGGGTAGTCCATTTGAAAGAAAACAAAAAGGGAAGGGGAGACAAAACATAAAATCAGTGAGGTTTGTCAGGGTACAATTGATGAAATATATGTATTAATTTAGGGGCATGCACATGTTTTTTGTGAATCCATTCATTGCATGAGAAGGGGAGGTGTTTCCAAGCCACCAGGTACTGTGTGGCTCCATGGAATTTCCTAGAGTCTAGAATTTCTTGAACTTCAAAATGCTTTTTCGCCCTCTACCGTAATAGGGGGCGGAACAGGGGTAGTAGCCGGATGAAGGTCAGAGGTGACTTCAGGCTTCAGCAAGCTACAATGGAAAATGGGGTGGATTTGCTGTAATGTCTTAGGGAGTTGCAATTCCACTGTGACAGGGTTAATAATACGAACAATGGGGAAAGGCCCAATGTTTTTAGGGCCCAGCTTTTTAGACTGCTGCAAAGATTTTAGAAACTTGGTGGAAAGGTAAACTTTGTCTCCCACTTTGTAAGGTCTAGGTTCTATTCATTTCTTGTCTGCTTGTGCTTTATAGGCAGCCTTGGCTTCATCCAAGGCTTTGCGGACCACCGGCCAAATGGTTTGCAAATGACTGATCCACTGTTTCAAGGAGGGGATTTCTGGTTCATGTGAGGGTAACTCAGGAATAGCATTAAATTCTTGCCCTGTGGCCACTCTGAATGGGGTAAAACCTGTGCTAGTGTGAACTGCATTATTATAGGCCACTTCTGGTAAAGGCAATAGCTTGGTCCAGTTGTCCTGCTGATAGTTAATAAAACACCGCAAATACTGTTCCAGAACTGAGTTTGTTCGTTCAGTGGCCCCGTTTGTTCACGGATGATGTCTAGAACTAAATCCATGTTCAGTTCTGAGTAGGTCCAAAAAGGCTTTCCAGAACTTGGATGTGAATTGGATCCCTCTGTCTGAAATAATAAGTCGTGGGGTCCCATGCAAGCGGTATATGTGGACCAAAAACAGCTTAGCCAAGGCTTTGGCCGTAGGGATCTTTTGGCATGAGATGAAGTGAACCTGCTTTGAGAAAAGGTCTGTGACAACCCAGATCACTGTGTTTCCAGAACACTCAGGCAATTCTACAATGAAATCCATGGAGATCTCTCTCCAGGGTGCTGAAGGGTCGGCCACTGGCTGCAGTAGACCAGGGGTTTTCCCCTGCTTGCGTTTAGCGGCAGCGCAAATTGGCAGCTTGCTACATAGCTTTCTATATCTTTTTTAATGAAGGCCACCAGAATTGCCATTTCAGTAAATGTAATGTTTTTACAAAACCAAAGTGACCAGCTAATTTGGAGTCGTGACAAACTTGCATAGTTTTCAGCCTTTCCCTAGCTGGGACATACAGCTTGTCTCCCACCCAAGCTAACCCATCTTTTATTATGCAAGTATGTTTATGGGCACTAAACCACTCATCTGTTTCCAAGGCCTTTTTGAATTCTGTGGTGGTTGCATTGTCTAAGGTGGAGGGGTCATTCTTTGTCTGAGAGCGTGTGACAACCTTAGCTGCTAATTGGGAGGCTGGGAGCATGGGCTTAATTACTTCTGCCTTGACACTGTTGTATTGCGGTAGTCTGGACAAGGCATCTGCCAAAATGTTTTTCCCTACCGATAAATACTTCAAAGTGAAATTAAAGCATTGGAAGTACTGTGCCCATCGGAATGGTTTTGGGGACATTTTCCGTGGGGTTTTGAGTGCTTCCAAGTTCTTGTGGTTGGTCCATACTTGGAAAGGTATTTTGCTTCCTTCTAAGAAATGTGTCCAAGTTAGGAGTGCCCACCTGACTGCAAAAGCCTCTTTTTCCCATATTGCCCATCTCTGTTCAGTTTCAGTTAATTTCCTGCGGTGTATGCACATGGTTGTAATTTGCCTACCTCATTCTCTTGGAGTAAAACCGCACCGACTGCCACATCACTGGTATCAGCCTGGATTACAAATGGTTTCTCTGGGTCTGGATGTTTTAACACAGGTTCGGTCAAAAGGAGTCTTTTCAATTTCTCAAATGCCACTTGGCAGTCCATAGTCCACTTCAGTGGTTGGCTAGGTTTCGGTTTATCTTGGTTTTTAACAGATTTGTAATTGGCAACACTATTTGGGCAAAAGAGGGGATAAACTGCTGATAAAAGTTAGCGAACCCCAGGAAGCTCTGCAATTGCTTGTGAGTGCGGGGGGTTTCCCACTCGAGGACTGTTCTGACTTTTGCGGGGTCCATTTCCACCCCCTGGTGAGAGATTCTGTACCCTAGGTAATCTATTTTATCTTGGTGAAATTCACATTTGGAGAGTTTGGCAAACAACTTAAGTTTCTTCAAGACCTCCCGCACCATCGGCCCGGAGCTGCCATTTGGGCGGGAGGAAGTGGCGAACGCCGCGCCCGTCAGCTGGGAGCGTAGGCAAGCAGCGGAGAGCCAGGATCGCTGCCAGAGCCGGCAGGCATGCCCCCATCAGCTGTGGAGCAGTGGCAGCCATGTGGGTGGTCTCCGTGCCATTCGGGATCGCCGCCAGAGCCAGCAGACACGCCCCCATCAGCTGTAGAGCGGCGGCAGCCACGTGGGTGGTCTCCGCGCTGGGGCAGCCGGCTCGAGACCCACCCAAACTCACTCACCAACTGAAGATTTCCCTTTCCCACTGGACTGCTTGAAAAATGCCAGGAACCCTGAGGACGGCTTCCCCTTGTTACTGCTGGGCGTTTGCCTGCATGCTGGGGCCGGCTCGGCTTTAATAGTTATGTGCATTCTGGATCACGTGGTGCTGGGAGGAAATGCACACGAGGGGCGGGAGAGGGACACGTGCTGCATAAAAGGTGGAGGGGAGCACCAGATGTTAGCTCTGACAATCTATTCATTGCCATCATGCTTTGTTGGTCAGTTTGTGCCGAAGAAGATAAACTACCTTCAAACCTCATCTGTGTTTGTTTTTGTTCCTTTCTCTTCGGAACCTGACAGTTTTGTCAGAGCTCACACCATGGCAGAAGGTACAGTGCTGGGACTGGAGGCTGCAGACCTGGAGGAGTCTGCTGCGGTTTCTGATACAACTGTGCTGGATGCTGGGCCAGGGGTGGTGGAAGAGGCAGCATTGGATGTCAGACCCAAGGACCATTATATGGCAAGGAAGCCTCCACCACATTCTGGGGAGACTGGCCAGGGCCATATTGGGACAACAGGGGACTGGTGTTTGGGCCATCCAGGGGCCTTGGGCCACAGTAGCCCTTCACACCATATTTCCCCCCTCACTCCGTCGGGGACCCATTTCGCCCAGTGGCGTGAGAGGCGGATTTCTGACGACGAGTGGAGCTATTCCACCGCGGTAGGAAGCCAGACCATTGAAGTGCTGCAGGAGATGTTTGGGGCAGTGGGCTTCCGAGATCCTGGGTGAGGCGGTGGTTGGAGGGATATTGCGGCAGGCTCCCCTCCACAAGGCATCCAACGGCCAGGGGATGATGCTGGATGGTCCCAAGTAATCGGCCCAGGGAGGCTGTATAGTGCTGAAGGAGCACCAACGGCAGAAGACCGACAGCCAGGACTGGGGGTACCCCAAGCCACCAGGATCCCTGGCGGGCAGCGAGCATGGGGGGGAAGGCCCCAACCCCAAAGGGGATTCCCAGCGGGCTATGGACCTGGAGTGATGGGACGCTGGGACCAACCGGCAGTGAGGGTGATGTTTGACGGGAGCCCAGGCAAAGTGGCCCTATTCCTAGGCCAGGTGTTGAATCACATGGACCGCTACGGTCATTTGTATACGTCGCAGTGGGACATGGTCATGGCCGTGGTGGCGGTGATGGACGGAGAGGCTGCTGACTGGGTGGCAGACCTGTACAGGGACCATGCTGTGGAACTCGGCGACTTTGGATTATTCCTGGCGGCATTGCAGGAGAGGTTCGAACCCAGCAAGGGGAAGGGGAACTGTTGCTTGTGCGGCAACAAGGGAGGCCAGTGGCCGAATATATTGGAGAGTTCCGGCGCCTGGCTGGCAAAGTGAGGGGGTGGCCGGAGAGATTGGTGGTGCACCATTTTAAGGCCAGTCTGGACCGGACCCTCCGCCGGGCTTGTGTGTGCAGGGGGTTGCCACCGAGACTGGTTGCCTGTTTCCAGGCCGCTACAGAATTGGCTGTTGAGTTCTGCGAGGAGAGGCCAGGTGGGGAGTGGGGCACACGACAACAGAGACTGCCTCAGCAGAGGTGGGTTTCAGCAGGTTCTGACCAGTTCTGGAGAACCGGTAACGGAAATTTTGAGTAGTTCGGAGAACTGGTAGCGGAAATTTTGAGTAGTTTGGAGAACCGGTGACATTCAAGGTGCCGATTGTCACCTTGAAAGCCCTACATCAGGGGTGAAATTCAGCAGGTTCTGACAGGGTCTGGAGAACCGGTAGCGGCAATTTTGAGTAGTTTGGAGAACCGGCAAATGCCACCTCTGGCTGGCCCCAGAGTGGGGTGGGAATGGAGATTTTGCAATATCCTTCCCCTGCCATGCCCACCAAGCCATGCCACGCCCACCAAGCCACGCCCACAGAACCGGTAGTAAAAAAAAATTAATCCCACCACTGCGCCTCTGATGCATCCTCCCACCTTTAATCCCAAAGGCACACCACCCACGGTAGTCCCTACAGTGAAATCTCCATCCCTGACTGCACCCGGACAGACAACATCTGCCCGGCCACTCATCATTTGTTTTCTCCGTGGGAGGCCGGGACGTAGAGCGACGGAGTTCCCCGATACCGGCCCCAAAGCATCAGTCAGTATGCCGAGCCCTAAGAAGGGGATGGCCAGGAAGAGCATGAGGGTCGGCCAGGAGAAGTCTCGCGGGGCAAGTCAATTAAGCCCTGCACCTGTCGAATCCAGCTCACCAATTTAACATATTGAGTCTTAGTTTCAGTATAAATCAATGTATCATCAAGATAAACCAAAGCTCACTTATACAAGAGCTCATGCAGCACCTCATTAATCAGCTGCATGAACACGGCGGGAGCCCCTTGGAGCCCAAATGGCAAAACCTTGAACTGAAAACATCCCATCGGACAATTAAACACTGTTTTCCATTCATCCCCCTCTGAGATCCGGATCCGGTAATAAGCGTCCCTTAAGTCTAGTTTGGAAAAAATTCTCCCCTTCGCCAGATGGGCCAGCATGTCCTTCATTAGGGGTAGGGGATAGAGATTTTCCTTGCAAATAGTGTTTAAATTTCTATAATCCACACATAAGCGTAACGAACCGCCCTTCTTCTCCCGGAACAGGACTGGGACGGCCACCTTGGGTCTCGCCGGTTCGATGAACCCACGCTCGAGGTTTTTGTCTATAAATTGCCGCAGTTCATCCAGTTTCCGGGGAGTCCTAGCGTAAAGTTTCGGCTTAGGTAGTTTGGCCCCTGGTAAAATCTTGATGGCACAGTCTGTAGACCTATGGGGAGGAAGTTCATCTGAGGCCGCTTCGCTGAAAACATCTATCAAATCTCGGTATTCCCTGGGGACACCCGGTAGAGGTCCATTCACCTCAGTAGCAGTTACCTCCTCAGTCTGCGGTATTCCAGTCTGGTGGGGTTCCTCACTCTGAATTAATTCATTATTAGGGAATTGGAGGATCCCCTCCGTCCAGTCCACCCTTGGGTTCCACTTCTTTAACCAGGTTAGTCCCAAGACTAGGGGCCAGTCCATCCCTGGTGTCACAATGAAAGCAATGGTTTCAGAGTGATTTGCCATTGTTAGTTCGAGTGGTTCAGTGGCAAATGTGGCTGGGGCGCCCCCCGCAATGGACCCATCAAGTTGGCAGAACGAGACTGGGGTTTTTAGTGGCCTTAGTTGAATGCCCAGTTCTCCGACCAGAGTCGGGCTTATTAGGCTTCTCGTGCACCCCGAATCCAGCAATGCTTTAAGTCTCACTTTTCTTCCCATTAATGGAATTAACAGTTCTATAGGGGTTGTAAGGGGTTTGACAACCCACTTACCAAAGGGTCTTCGTAGTCGCTCTCTGACTGATTGAGTTCCTCCACCGGAGGGGTCAGAGGTCCTCACACCATAATTAATTTCGGCGGGAACTCAACAACCGCATGGGTCTTTAGGGGGTGTCTCTGGAACGTAGTGGTGGTCTGCTTCTCTCCCTTCTGGGTGGGCATCCTCGCACGGCACTCGGCTGCGCGGTGGCCTTCCTTCCCGCAATTGAAGCAGGTGGCTGAGTGCGGCGGGTTAGAGTGAGGTTTGGTTCCATCCCTTTTCCCTTCCGGCGGGGATCTCTTGCAGAAGTGGCTTGCGCGGTACTGGTTTTGAGTTTGGTCGATTTCAGCTTCCTCAGCCAAGACACACCAGCCGTGCAGGCGGACTGGGACTCCATGGGCAACGCAGGCGTTGTACAGATGATCGTTTAAGCCATCTTTGAACCAACTCACGAGTATTTCCTCTGGCCAATCTACGTGGCAAGTCAGGTCACGAAACTCTTCGATGTACTCGGCGACTGGATGGCGCCCCTGTCTGACTTACCTTATGTGGTCTCTAGCCTTGCGGTCGGCTAGGGGGTCCTCAAATCTCTGTCTCAGGGCTGTCATGAAGCAGTTGAAGTTGCAGAGCTCTGGTGCATCTGCATTATGGAGGCTCACCATACAACATGAAGCTGATCCTTCTAGAGCCAGTGTGACAACCCTGACTTTGGCTTATAGGGAGGTCCCTCCCATACTCCTGCTTGTAGGTCAGTACGTGTGTGAGGAAAAATCCCAGTTGCTGGGGATTCCCGTCGAATTTGACACCAAGCCTTCCGTTCTAAGGGTGGAAGCCTCCTCCCATCGAGTTGCATGCCTTGCTTTGAATCAAGATGTCTCCTGGGTGGATCTTCCATGGTGGCAATGGGTTTGCCAATAGCCCCTGTGATTTCAGTAGATGCCCTTGGGGTTGGAGATCCCCTTCGTTCATTGGTAGCCTCCTTTTGCACTCCTACCTCGCTCGCAGCGCAAGCTGGGGTGCCCTGGATCTGCATGCCATGGATGGCCTCCCTCATGAGGTTCATGGCTTCTCTCAGGAGTTGGTTGGGCTGGTCTGGGGCTTCTTCCAGTTCGTTGTCATCGTAGAGGTCTTCCATCTCCTGCTTCCATCTGGGTCAGTGGCTCCCACGGGTGAGGGTGACCTCTTTGGTCCTGCCGCCCCAGCCTTCCTTCTTCCCAATGCTGATGGACCACCACGACTTGGCAGCAGTGCTTGAGGCAATGTTCTCGATGCAGGCATTGAGGGCCTTCTCTGCTTGTTTTTTTTGGGAGGGGGGTTCTCCCCCAGCATTCAGCCTCTTCATGGTCGCTGCCCTGGCCAGACATGGTGTGCACGGTCCCCACGGTAGGGCTGTTACCTCTCTGGGTTGACCAGTTTGCAGTTCCTGCCTAATGTAAGGTCTTGCCTCTCCAATCTTCCCAAGAAAGCAGGACTCTTGAAAACTGAAGTTGTTCCAAAAGTAGCTTTTATTGAAAGGCTCGTGATAGCAAGAGGTCTAGGCAGTGGTGGGCTGCTGCCTGATCGGACTAGTTTGGGGGAACCTGTAGTTCTGGCCACTGGCTGGGCCCGCTCACCCGCCCTGGCACTAGCCTGTCCTATTTATCTCACTTTCTGGCTTTATTCCCCACCTGCGCAGCCCACCTGATTGCTGCGTCTCACCTGCTGTACTCACTGCAGCTGCCTGAGATGATTAGTAGTGTGTTTGAAGCCGCACGAAAGTGAGGAAGGCGCGCGCGCGAACCAGTTGTTAACGTATGTGCAGCCCACCTCTGGGTCTAGGCAGGAATTAAGTTTTCCAACTTAACAACAGCAACTTAAAGCAGTGCAAACAAAACCCCTCCCACAGTACAGCAATGCAGGAAACAGAAACAGAAACTTCATATAGAGATCCCTCCAATCCTCCCCCCTCCCACCAGAATGCCAGTGTCCCAATAGAAATATATGGGACCTGACAGGCATAACCCAAGAGCCATTGTTTTCTACAAGATGTTGGAGCAGCTGCATTTGGAGATCAATGGAAGAATTGTGTGTTCTTATGCAATAGCAAATAAGAGACCTTAATCACATGAGTGACTTCTGGGGAAGGTATGTGCTCTGAACAGCACATGTTTGTGCGGAAACCGTAAGACAGCAGTCTCCTGTGGGCTTGAGCTCCTGGAGATAAAGAAAAACCATCATGCTCACAACCGCTGTGGAGCACTTAAAGGACAATGGATTTGCTGGCCTTACTTTCTAATCACTTTCATCCATCTGGTGGTGTCTATCCCACATTAACTAACTTAAGGATATTGGAGAACTTTGGAACAACAAGTTTGAAAACCCACCTGGTGGGTTTGTATTCATTCTTGAACAAAAGAAAAAATAACAATAAGTTTAAGAATTTAAAGAATTGGAAATAAACAACAAAAGGTTGAATAAGGTTTTGATCCAGAAAAGGTGTAAGCAGATTAAAGGAGTAGTCAGAATTGGAATATTAGGACTTTTACTAGAAGGTGTAGGAAAAAATTATGTAAATCATGGGAACTTTCATGAGAACTAAAATATTTTGTCTATCCTAAATCATAACAGAGATTTGAGACATTATGATTTCAGAAATTGGACACTTAAGGAGTCTAAAGATTCAAGCCAGAAAAGGAAAAGGAAAAAAAATATGATAGTTTGTTTTTGGTTACTATCGTAATTTACAAAATGACATAAAATGTTATAACATTTGAAATACGCCAGATTTCTGAAGAATGTGGACAGAAATTAGTACACTGTTGACAGTTAGGTTTGTTTCTATGGATAGACTGCATCTAAAAGATGTAACCAATGAAGGAATGACTGTGTGTCATTGTATTATGTGCAGAGAAATATGTATGTATGTATGTATGTATGTATGTATGTATGTATGTATGTATGTATGTATATATGTTTTTTTTCCCTGTTAAATCACCTGGTATACCCAAATATGAGAGGGAGCATACTGCTTCCTTTCGCCTTTCGGCCCCAATCCAGGGGCCATGCAGGCAGTCGCTTTCACGACAAACCATTTTTCTATATATAAAATTTTACTGATAAAGAAATAAAGGGAGACTAGTATAGATCTATTTCAAGCTATTTAGCTCTCATCAGCTATCCATACCCTTATGGGATTCGAACCCGGGTTCAAAAATAGTTTGTCGTGCAAGCGACTGCTTGCAAAGGCTCTGGATTGGGGCTGAAAAGCGAAAGCGGAAGCAGTATGCTCTGTCTCATAATTGGGTAGACCAGGTTGCCCTGATAGACCGGTCTCACCGGAAAAACACTTAAGGTTACCTTT
>QLTV01003287.1:196922-211392 GCA_003457575.1 Thermophis baileyi | reverse complement strand
CAAGAACTGGGCATGGCTAGTCTAGTGAAGAGAAGGACCAGGGGAGACATGATAGCAGTCTTCCAATATTTGAGTGGCTGCCACAGAGAGGAAGGAGTCAAGCTATTTTCCAAGGCACCTGAAAGCCAGACAAGAATAATGGATGAAAACTGATCAAGGAGAGATTCAACCTACAAATAAGGAGAAATTTTCTGACAGTGAGAACAATTAACCAATGGAACAGCTTGCCTTCGGAAGTTGTGAGAGCTTCATCACTGGAGGCTTTGAAGAAGAGATTGGACTGTCATTTGTCAGAAATGGTGTAGGGTCTCCTGCTGGTTGGACTAGATGACCTACAAGGTCCCTTCCAACTCTGTTAATCTAACTAATTCTTCTACTGCTTTTATAACTCTACCTAGTTTAAAATAAGATTTTAATGAACATTTGATGTGTTGCTGACAATATCTCCCATCCTTGATAATGTCTCCATTATTCTCCTACAAACCTGAGCTTAAAGTGACCATTGATTCATCATTCCAACAAGTGAGCTACGGGGCTAAGCAAATTAACACATTCCATGTGCGTAACTGACATAGATTAAAATTATGTAGGTAATGTATGCTTGTGTAGCATTCACATCTGTGCTCTTTTCCACTTCATGGCTGATGCATAAAATCATCTTTTATTAGAGAACTTCATATTCTTTAGTTGTTGTTCACCACATTGAGTAATGTAAATGGATCTAAAGAGTGGGTTAGGTACAAGCTAAAATAGAAATCACCCACAGTAATTTTCTAGAATTTTAGACAGTTTTATATCCATGTGGCCAAATGAAATTATAATGGTCAGCAGAATGGATTAAATCTCAAATTTGATTTAACATATTTCACATAAAATAGTGGATTGATGTATAATGTGCCACCAAATCAGTAACGACTTTTAGCAACCATTTTCCAGGGGTCCAAGAGGAGGGCCTTTTTTGCTGTTGCTCCTGCCCTCTGGAACATCTTGCCTCCTGATATGAGGTTGGCCCCAACCATCTTATCTTTTCATAAGGGTCTAAAGAAGCAAATCATTTTATTATCATATATGAAACTGTTAACTCCTTCTGAGGGCACCCTTTTTTGTTTTTCCCTTTAGAGAAGAAAAAGTCACAATGTAGATTTCTATTCTCATCTGAAAGCTACTTCAATTAGAACTGAAAGAATTACCTCCTGCTCATCCCCAGTAAAACAGCAAAAACATCAATGCCACCAAATCTCTAGCACAGGATGGATTGAAAGACATGAGAATGCACAAAATACTCAGAGGTTGTGTTTTTCATTAGAAAGACATGCACCCTCATAGATATGGGGAAAAAGGAATGTGGCAAGCTTTTCGCTGATCACTTGGTGTCCCTAACCAAGGATACAATTTGTGTTGAACTTAGCATCTTCACCCTAACAGAAAATTGACATATAAGCCCAGTGTGAAAACAGGCACACAACAACAACTTGAACAATTTTACTTTGCTTACAGGGATTACCACTTTCAAGGGTCACTATTTACATAGTCGTGATTACAAGTGTCCTGATGCATTTACAGGAAAAAGAGTAATTGTGATTGGTATTGGGAACTCAGGAGTGGACCTTGCGGTGGAGATAAGCCACACAGCGCAACAGGTTTGGAACTACTTGTCTTGTTTTATATTAATGAAGGGCAAGGAATTAGAAAAGTGTTCTGAAAATTGTGAATGTCTACTGACCCTGTGAAATCTCATACTCCAAATGTCTAATGCTATCAAACCTTTTACATGCAGGGAGCCATTTTGAAAATATCCATAGGATATAGAGTAGAATGTGATAAAAGTGATGGAACAGCTGTTTTGAAACAAAGGAAAATCTGGCTAAAGGATTGTCTGTGGTACAACTGGCTAGCTCCCTCTTGCCCATCTCCAGAGAATTTTTTTCCAAAGCTTTTCCTCCAACTTCTGATTATGTGCAGTATGCGTACACTACAGCTTAGAAAACAAAGTGAAGTGGAAGCAATCTGCTTCCTCCCAGGTTTCTTGAAAATTGGGTTAAGTTACTGTTCATGAGAAAAGCTGATTGTCAGCCTCCATGCTGCTTGCTTGCTATCGGCTGCCATAGAAACGGGGGTGGGGGGAGGCTTAAGTATTTGGGAGGGGGGGAAACAGTGCTGGAGGAGATGTCTCAGTATATGTCTGATTAGGGAGCGGAAGGGAGGGAAGTTCTCATCATCTACTGCGCTGCTGAATGGACTTGTTTACAGCCAGTTCAAGGTCAACCATCCCAGCATACCAGATGCGATGGCTCCACCTGAAGATGTGCCCCACATGACATCCTGGGGGAATGGGGATTGGATGGTCAGCCCGGGTCCTTGTGGGAGGGATTTGGGAATGCTTTCAATATGTAATTTTTTGCACCTTTAGCCTCAGATCTTGCTTTCATCTTGTTGCTATCTGTTCTTACCCAGTAAAAGTACCTTTCTCTACAAACATGGAGTTGGGGCAGAGGTGAAATGCTACCAGTTCAGAGAACCGGTAGCGACAGCTGGCTGGCCATGCCCCCGAACCGGTCCCCCGGTCGCCGCTCGCTCGCCCTGCCCTGCCCAGTCTCTGTTCTGCAGCTTGCCTGCCTGAAGTGCTGTGCCCCTGATCTGCCTGCCAGGTAAGCCTGCGAAGTCGCGGCCTACCTAGCTGCCCCTGCTCCCCCCACTGTCCAAGCCTGCCTTCCCTACTCCACTCCCTGCGGCCTGCAGCCCCGACATGCTTTCCTGCCTTCCACGCAGCCTTCCCGGTGTCCCCGTGACCAGCTTGCCAAGGCAGGCAAGCGGAAGGCCACGTGGAAGGGAGGAAAGCATGTTGGGGTGGCAGGGAAGGGAGGTAGCAGCCTACTCCCTTCCCCGCAGCCCCGACATGCTTTCCTGCCTTCCACGCGGCCTTCCTGGTGTCCCCGTGGCCAGCTTGCGAAGGCAGGCAAGCGGAAGGCCACGTGGAAGGCAGGAAAGCATGTCAGGGCAGGCCGGTCGCAAGGAAGGGAGCTAGCAGCCTTCCCGGCGGTCCCCCACGCCTGCTTGCTTTCCGAGGTCGGCGTCCAGCCCGGCCCGGCCAGTGGGTGGGCAGGCGGCCCTTGGTGGAGATGCAGCTGCTGCTGCTCTGGGTCTGAGAGGGGCGGCAGCTGGGCTAGCCAGTCGCCACACTCTTTGCCCTCTTTTCAGGCTGAAAAGCTGCTGGACACTTTGGGGAGAGGGATCGCTGCCGAGCGCGACCTCTCCTGGTGCAACCTGCCAAGCGGATTCTTCCCCGCCCCTTTCCGATCCATCCATGCCCCGGCCTGAACTTTAGCTGCCCGGGGGCTCCGTGGAGGGAGCCACCTAAAGCTTGAAAGCCGTGAATATGATTTGAAAGCTCAGGTGCGAAAAGGGGGAGAGTGCGACTGCCGAGGTGGGGGGAGACTTAGAAAGTCGGGCGGCCCTTGGTGGAGATGGAAAGGGGCAGGGAAGAATCTGCTCGGCAAGTTGCGCCAGGAGAGAGCGCGCTCAGCAGCGATCCCTCTCCCCAAAGTGTCCGGCAGCTTTTCGGCCTGAAAAGAGGGCAAAGAGCGTGGCGACTGGCTAGCCCGGGCGGCACCAACGTCGGGCGCTCGGTGCCACCGCCGCCCCAGATCAGCAGTGGGCGGCCCTTGATTTAAAGAGACTGCGGCTGCTGCTTTTGGAAGCGCAAAGCCGCCAGGGAGCCTGCAAGGTCTGGCCTCCTGCGCCCCCCGAGCGCCTGCGTGGGGTCCCCGGATCCCCTTCCAAAGCCCGCATCCTCCTCACGCAAAGCGACCTGGCTCGCGGCTGCGGACGGGCGGCCATTCCTCCTCCTCCTGCTGCTGCTGCCGCTGCTGCCAAAAATGCCTTGGCGGGAGGCGTTTCCTGCTCCTGCGGGAAGCCTCAGAGGATGAAACTGGGAGTGTGGCAGAGCCGAGCCTGAAAGAGGCTTCCCCCTTGCCTGCCGGCATCGCTCCGGCTTGTCCCAGCCGGGCATCAACCCTTGCTTTGACCCGCCGGCGTGCCATCCTCCCAGGGCTGAGGATCTGGTGCTCTCCCCCCAGCCCCCCCGGTCCCCCCTTCTTTCTCCCCGCATCGGGGTGACCCTAACGTTCCCCCAGCCCGCTGCAGCAGCTGTCTCCAAGCCGTTTCCCAGGCAGAAGTGGTGTGTATTTTTAGCACCAAGGTCTGGCTGCCAGGCAGTGGGGGCAATCCCCATTTGGGGGAGGCAGCAAGAGAGACGTCGGGAAAATTCTGCAGCTCCTGCGGCTCTTGATGAAATGGGGAGGGAGGTGGTCTCTGCTTGGTGGGTCTGGGGGAGAGGAGGGTCAGCATTGAGCTGGGGGGAGGGGTTCCAAGTGAGACCCTGAAGCATTATTGGGGAGGAAAGGAAAGAAGGAAAGGAAAGAAGGACAGGAAAGAAGGAAAGGAAAGGAAAGAAGGAAAGGAAAGAAAAGGAGGAAAGGAGACAGGGGAGGAAAGGAAAGACAGAAAGGAAAGGAAAGGAAAGGAAAGGAAAGGAAAGGAAAGGAAAGGAAAGGAAGCCGCGGAGACGAGACGAGTCAAGGGCGATGCAGCTGCAAAAAGTTTTTGAAAAGCCAAGAAAATTCCTTTCCAAGTAATAGGGAAAGAAATAAAGATCCCAGCCCTGATCACTTTTTGTGAAAATCCCTGCAATTTCAGCTGCAGCCGAGCTTGGCTGTCTCCGCGGCTTCCAGCAGCAACAGGGCCACCCGCCCGGGTGTTCCCTTTAGCGCCGGTTGCCTGGCTGCGCTGAAACGCCACCAACCACTGCCTCCATTTCCTCGCTGCCTCCAAATTAGCACCGCGGCACCCTTCTCTGCGCTGCCTCCCGGGGCAGGCAGGCTGGCCTCTGAGGAGGCGGGGAAGGAAGAGAAATGCGGGAGGGGGGAAAGGGAGAAGGTCGGCCGCCAACCAGATGGGGCTCCCAGCGGGAGGAGGGAAATGTCTTGGGGGGCTGCGCTGACTCAGCCTCGAAAGGGTGGGCGAAGCTAGGAGGAAAAGCCAGCACCCTGTTCAGTGGAAATGGTCAGCTGAAGTGAGGCTCTTTCGGTGGCCCAGCCGGTAATGCTATCAGGGTGGCCCTGGAAAAAGGCGACACGCACAATGCGTGAGGCGGACCCGGCGCTGCGTTGCTGAGCAACTGCGGTCTGGGGAAGAGGCTTTTCAGCGCTATCCCCGACGGTGACAGGAGCCCAGCTGCGATGTAACCCAAGGGAGGCATGTTGCACGAAGGCCTCTCTCCAGAAGCGCTGGCCTTTGGCCGTGGGCAAATAAATGGTTACTCTTGGAAAGGGAGAGAGAGAGAGAAAAGAGAGACAGAGACAAGAAAAAAGAGAAAGAAAGAAAAAGAGAGAAAGGAAACATCTGACATTAAGCAAGATCTGCTTTATCAGCCATCCCGGAGATAACTTTACTGGGGGGGCTGAGCAAAAATATGGCTAGCCCAGGCAGTGACCAGGAAGACATGGGAGCTGCTGGGCCGACTCCCCCCCCCCAGTCCCACCGTGGCTGGGAAAAGTCAGAGTGGATGTGTGAGCCACAAATTGGAGAAACCGGTCAGAGCTAAATGGTCGTTGGGCGTGGGTCGGATGGAGGCTCCAGAGGAGATTCCCCCAGGAGTAACTGTCGCCAGACGTTGGAGGGGAGAGGGTGCCTGGCAGGAAGCGGACAAGGAGGACCTCCTGCTGACTCAGGCCCTGCATCTTCTGAAAGAAGGTCTCGAAAGTCGGAGAGCACGTGAAAGGTATGCCTTGCCTACAGGGAGGGAAGCCGAAGAAACAGTGGGAGAGGTGGAAGCCTTAGCAACCCCTGAAGCATTTCATAGAGCCCAGCCAGAGCCAGCGGAGGCTGCAGGAATGCAAGTGGCTGCGGCAGCCCAAGCACCACCACCCCCGGCAGGGGCGGTAATCCCCTGGAGGCGCCGAATTTCAAAGGTTCCTCAGCTAGGAGTAAAATACGGAGGAGATCCCAAGTCTTTGAGATTCTTCTTAACCCAAGTTTGGAATCATATGCAGGAGTATGGAGAGGATTTTACCTCGGAAGCAGCCAAAGTCAGGTGTGTCACCATGGCCCTGGAGGGAACCACGGCTGAGTGGATGGTGGCCCTCCATAATGAGGATTCCCCACTGATGAGGGATTATGACACGTTTATGGCAGCCCTCATGTGATATGCGGGTTTTGATGACCCCCTGGCCGAACGAAAGGCTAGAACCAGGATGAAAACCCTGACCCAGGGGAGGAGATGGGTGGCTGAGTACACCCAGGAATTTCGCCAGCTGGTTGTCCACATGCGGGGGTGGTCCGCAGAGGCCCTGATGGAATGCTACAAGGATGGCCTCAATGAGGACGTCTACCAAGGCTGTTGTTCTCGAGCCCCCCCCCCAAGACCTGCAACACTGGTATGTGATGGCGGCTGAGGTGGAAATTGACCAGGCCAGAGATTGGTACAAGGGAGGTCGTAGCTGGAGCAAGCCTTCCCCCTCCGTACCAAAAGAGACCCCTAGAGTGGCAAGAGGGGGGCTAGCATCAAAGCCCAGATCATCAGCCTGCTTCAAATGTGGGAAGGAGGGGCACCGAGCTGTTGAATGTTTCTCCAAGCCTGTCTCTAAGATGACGTCAGCCGGAGGGAAAAAAGTCGACAAGCCGGCAGCAAAGACCCACGAAACGGCTTTGAAAGGCGTGGAAGTCGTTGAGTTTGCTCCTCCAGGCCTGGAGGAGTTGGGAGCTCTGACCACCCCAGGGGATAGCGACACCGACTCCAACGGTGACCCCCTGGTAAGTCAGCACACAGGCCCCCTGACCATTCCAGTAGAGCTAAGGGTGCCATCAGAGGAAGATGCTGGCCCTTTTGGACTCTGGGTGCACTAGGTGTGTAATCAGCCCAGAAGTGGTGGAAAAGATGGGACTGAGACTGAGGACCATGAAAGTGCCCATTGCATTTTGCCAGTTGGATGGGTCAGTAGCTGGGGGGGGGGCAGCCCACTTTGTGACCGAGCCAGTTGAGATGAGGATGGGGGACCACCAAGAGACTTTGAGTTTTATCGTAGCCCCTGGGATGGAATGACCCCTCCTGCTCGGGCTACCCTGGCTCCGAAAATGGAACCCTCATTTGAATTGGAGAACAGGGTTATTGCACATCCGCTCTACCCAGCAGGGGGAAAAAGGGGGGAAACTCTTCCACTTGGCCAAAGCTGCAGAAGAGCTGGCAGCGGTGGGGAGCGAACGCATGGCGGGGGAGGAAAAAACCCCTAAGGAATATTGGGGCCTCAGGGAGGCCTTCAGTGAGAGGGCATCTGACATGCTCCCACCCCATCGGCCCACGGACTGCAGCATAGAAATCCTGCCAGGGGTGAAACTCCCTAAACCAAAAATCTACTCCATGACCCCTCGTGAGCTGGAGGAGTTGCGGAACTTTATTGATAAAAACCTGAAGCGGGGTTTCATCCAACCAGCCACGAGTGGCTGCCCTGGTGTTGTTCCGGGAGAAAAAAGATGGCTCTCTTCACTTATGTGTGGACTACAAAAACCTTAATGCCATTTGCATCGAAAATGTTTACCCCTTGCCCCTTATGAAGGACATGTTAGCCCACTTGGCCAAGGGGAAGATTTTCACTAAGTTGGACTTGAGAGAGGCTTACTACAGAGTTCAAATTAAGGAAGGGGACGAATGGAAGACTGCTTTCAATTGCCCTTTGGGTTGTTTCCAGTTTAGGGTGTTCCCGTTTGGGCTACAAGGGGCACTGGTGGTGTTCATGCAATTGATTAATGAGGTGCTCCATGAGCACCTTTACAAGGGGGTCTTGGTTTATCTTGATGACATTCTCATTTACTCGGAGACCATGGAAGAACACGTGAGACTGGTGCGATCAGTCTTGAAAAAGCTCATGGCTGCTGAACTTTATGCTAAATTGTCAAAATGCGAGTTTCATCAGAGAATTTAGTATTTGGGTTACCGCATATCGCATGAGGGTATTGAAATGGATCCAGAGAAAGCCCGGGCAATCATGGAGTGGGCGCCCCCATGCACCCGTAAGCAGCTGCAAAGTTTCCTAGGCTTTGCTAACTTTTATCGGCGATTCATTCCCTCTTTTGCTAAAATTGCATTACCCATTACCAATCTCCTAAAGACAAAAGGAGAGGCAAAGCCAAGGCCTAGTCGCCCCCTGGAGTGGACCATGGAGTGCCAGGCAGCTTTTGAGAAACTTAAACGATTGTTTGCGGCTGAACCCGTACTTAAGCACCCCGACATGGACGCCCCTTTTGTAGTCCAGGCCGACGCCAGCGACGTGGCTGTGGGGGAGGTATTACTTCAAGCAAACGCTGATGGAACTCTACAACCCTGCGCCTACACCTCCCATAAATTAACTGAAACCGAAAGGAGGTGGGCAATATGGGAAAAGGAAGCTTTTGTGGTCCGATGGGCCCTCTTAACCTGGAGGCATTTCCTCGAAGGGACAAAACACCTTTTGAAGTGTGGACAGACCATAAGAACCTAGAGGCCCTAAAAACCCCAAGGAAGTTGTCGCCCAAGCAAGTCCGTTGGGCACAACACTTTAATCGATTTAATTTTTCTCTGCACTACCTTCCTGGGAGAAAGAACTTTATGGCTGATGCTCTATCCAGATTGCCCCAATATAATAGAACCCCCAAGGAAGCTGTCACCCAAGCAAGTCCGTTGGGCACAACATTTTAATCAATTTAATTTTTCCCTGTGCTACCTTCCTGGGGGAAAGAACTTTATGGCTGATGCCCTATCCAGATTGCCCCAATATAATAGCACACGGCCGGAAGTAATCCGCCCAGTAATCCCCTCCAAACAATTGGCGGCTCCCATGGTCACCAGGTCCCAAGGGAAGGTGGACCTGGATCTCTCCACCGACTTAAACTCACAGTTCAAAGAAGTGCTAAAAACTGACGACTGGTTCATGTCTCACTCGAACAAGTGCACTGTTTGTGATGGCCTCGCCTGGGTCCCCCACTAAGCTCTACGTCCCTTTTAGTCTTAGGAAGCTGGTACTGCGACAGGCCCATGATTCAAAGGCCGCGGGACATTTTGGGTTTGTGAAAATGTTACACTTAATTAAACGACAATTCTGGTGGCCATCTTTGAAAAAAAGACATAGAAGCTTATGTGGCTAGTTGTCCCGTGTGTGCTTCTGTAAAGAGGCCACCTGGAAAACCGCAAGGGTTACTTCAGAATGTTGCTAGACCTGGGGCTCCTTGGAAAGAAATATCCATGGACTTCATTGTTGAACTGCCTGAGAGTGGGGGTAATACGGTCATTTGGGTAATCACGGACTTGTTCTCCAAGCAGGTCCATTTTGTACCCTGCTCCAAGATTCCGTCAGCAAAAATGTTGGCTAAACTGTTTATTCAGCATGTGTATAGGTTACACGGTGTCCCTGAATGGATAATTTCGGACAGGGGGTCCAGTTCACCTCCCACTTCTGGAGGGAGTTCCTAAAGTTGTTAGGCTCCGCCCAAGGCTTAAGCTCTGCCCATCATCCACAGACAAATGGGGCTTCTGAATGGGCTAACTCAGTTTTAGAGCAATATCTCAGGTGTTATGTAAATTATCAACAAGATAATTGGGCTGACTTACTGCCATTTGCAGAGGTCACTTATAATAACTCCGTCCATAGCAGCATGGGTTTTACCCCATTCAGGGTGGTTTCTGGTCAAGACTTTGTACCAGTGGTGAAATCCAATTTTTTTTACTACTGGTTCTGTGGGCATTTCACCCCTGCTTTGTACCCATTCCGGAACTGCCACAAGAAAAGCCTCAAATCCCCTCTTTAGTGGAGTGGAGTGAGCAACTTCAATTTACCTGGCCCATTACTCGTAAGGTGCTAGATGAAGCTCACCAAGCACATAAAAGACAAGCTGACAAGAAAAGGATTAGACCGAAGGAATACCAAGTAGGAGATAGGGTTTTCCTGTCAACTAAGTACCTACAGACTACACAGAAATCGAAGAAATTAGGGCCTAAGTACGTGGGCCCTTTTCCTATTGTGAGAATTGTAAACCCAGTCACCGTTCAATTAGAACTGCCCAAAACCCTTAGGAAAATTCACCCTGTGTTTCACGTTAGTTTACTGGAACCTGAACATACCTCCTCATTTCGACCAGATCAAACTCCCCCTCCTGTTCCTTTGCTTATCGAAGGTGAACAGCATTTCGAGGTTAAGGAAATTCTCGATTCTAGAAAACATAGGGGCAAGGTACAATATTTGGTGGCCTGGAAACACTTCCCTTCCTCCCATTCTGAATGGGTGAACGAACGGGATGTCAGAGCCCCAAAGCTATTACAGCTGTTCCACTCCAAATACCCTGATAAACCCTGAATTTATTTCTGTCAATGTTTTTACACTTTCAAATTGTATCTACTTTCTCCATGTTGTGTTGTGGTTTTCCCTAGGACTAACATCCCTACTGCAGGAGGGCCAAATGTCAGCCTTCATGGTGCTTATTTGCTATCGGCTGCCATAGAAATGGGGGTGGGGGAGGCTTAAGTATTTGGGAGGGGGGGAAACAGTGCTGGAGGAGATGTCTCAGTATATGTCTGATTAGGGAGAAGAAGAGAAGGAAGTTATCATCATCTACTGCGCTGCTGAATGGACTTGTTTACAGCCAGTTCAAGGTCAACCGTCCCAGCATACCAGATGCGATGGCTCCACCTGAAGATGCGCCCCACATGACATCCTGGGGGAATGGGGATTGGATGGTCAGCCCGGGTCCTTGTGGGAGGGATTTGGGAATGCTTTCAATATGTAATTTTTTGCGCCTTTAGCCTCAGATCTTGCTTTCATCTTGTCGCTATCAGTTCTTACCCAGTAAAAGTACCTTTCTCTACAAACATGGAGTTGGGGGTTTTCTTTCTTGGGTTTTGAACGGAGGCACATCTGACACTGATTTTGTCAGTGTGTAAGAAATTATGAGCTGGGATAGCCATAACAACAAGTCAGCCAATGGGAACTGTTTGGTGACTGAGAACCATGTCAGACAGCTCAGAGCCATGTCAGACAGCTCGGAGCCTGGGCGTGGCTTTGCTTGACTGATCTGTATATATATAAGATTGCTTCTGTGATTAGATTGATTCTGCGCATATGTGATTGTTCTGTGCTTCTGGATTCTGAGTTCTGGTTCTGGCTTCTGCTGCATGGGTATTGTATATATGCATCGTGCTTTATATGACTATATAAAGAAGTTTATTTTTACATGAATCCTGCTGAATTATTTACTTGTGTGCTGGTTGGATTGCTGCAAACTATAACAGATTTGGCTGCTGCTCTTGATGGTTTATGCCTACTTTTGCATCCTCCTTCATCCAGACTGCCAAACTATTGCCTCTGACAAAATAAGCCTTTGGTGCAGAAGTATGCTGCTGACTTTCAGCTCAGCGTGTGGGCTGTAATGAAAGAGAGTTAATTGGCCAGTTTAAAAAGGAACTATCAGATAGACTACAAAAAAACCTGATTCATCAACACATTCCAGGCATTAATCTAGGTCTGTTAGTGGAGACTGTTATTGCATCAGTCTATAAATAGGAAGATACCATTGTTCTATTTCATTTCCTTCTCATTTTGGAGACTTACTAGGTCTAACTGATGCCATTGAAAATTTGCACAGAACTGCCAATTACAGTGCTTAAGAAAAATTGCCCCAGTATATATAAAGCCTATAACTGTACTGTGGAGTACTATACTATACTTCATGATAAATGTCCTACTAGGATCTTACTTTCAAGGCATCAATAAAAAATTATACTTGTAGGGAAGAGGACATTTAGAATCATAGAATCCAAAATGGCCCGCGGCTTTCACATTGTGGCTGTGCTGCAATACTTGTGTCCTCTGGCTAGTCGGGACATACAGCTTACTTCCCATCCATGCTAGCCTGCCTCTCAAAGACAATTCGTCTCTGTGCTGTTGGAGTCATTTGTCTCCTGCCAAAGCTTCCCTCAGCGGCTGTGTCAGTGTCCTCGGTCAGTGGCCATGGTGATGCTCTCTGTTGTAAGGGCCAGTGCAGCCACTTGCTTGGAAGGGATGATTGAATAGTGCTCTCAGGCACTATTGTACTGTGGCATCCAGGAGAGGGCATCTGCCAGGAAATTTTGCCCCCCCCCCAATAAATAATGGAACATGAAATTGAACCAATTGAAGTACTGGGCCCATCTGGACTTGCTTGGGAGACAGCTTCTGGGGAGCCTTCAAAACTTCTAAGTTTCTTATAGTCCATGCAGACCTCAAAAGCTGACATTTTTGCTTAGGCCTCCTGGTTGGATCCAAGTAGGCAATTACTGTGAGAATTGGCTTAATGTCAACTGTCCCAGTGGTTGAGACAGCAAAGGAGACTCCTGGGACATCTTTTTCTGGGGCTGAAGTTTGATGGCAACCCGAAATGGCTTGGATACTTCTTGACACAAGTGTGGCATTACATGCAACAGTATGGGGCCTTTCCTCCAGATGATGGAACCAAAGTGCATTTGATGGCAATGGCTCTAGATGGGGATACATCCAAATGTCTGGTGGCCCTGCACGATGATGATGCTGGGGAATTTTATCACTTTGACCCTTTTATGAGAGCCCTGTGGAGGCAGTTCGAAGACCCGTTAGCAGATCGACGAGCCGCTGCCCAAATAAAAAGCCTGAAATAAGGGAGGCCAACTGTAGTGGCTTACATCCAAGAGTTCCAGAGCCTGGCTAGCCAACTGGGAGATAGGCCCCTGTCAATCTTGATGGACTATTTCCGAGAGGGGCTGTGTTCTGACCCAGCTCCCCAAACACAATAAACCCTCTAATGTGAACTCAAAAGATTCCTTTATTAGGAATGCCGGCAGCCCCGGCTAAAAGTTTCTCTTGCAGGCTAACAAGTTTGTCCGGCCGGAAGATGAATAATTGTCTGCCACATCTATTCATCTCCACCCCCTGCCTTTTATCCCCAGAGCTAGGGTGGGGCCTTGCTAGCAGCGGTGGCTCTTCCTTCCCCAGGATCAGCCCACAGCTCTGCCTTCTGTGCAGCCGCGTGTCAGGCACTGAACCCAGCTGTTACTCCTCTTCTTCATCAGCCACCTCCAGACCTGGGGGCTGTTGACTCTCCATCTGAGGGCTGACAGATGGCCCAGACTCCACCTCTGTCTCTCTCTCTGCCAGCTCCATTCCCTCTTCCCCCTCGGAGCTCCCAGGTTGCCCTGATGTTGACCCTGACTCCCACGCCGCCGCCTCCTCTGATTCAGCTGCTGGAGGGGCCATTGGTCGACAGGCCACAACAGGCTGAACTGGGAGCTGGAATATACTTTTCTGACCCAATTCCACGAATGGGGCACCCAGGAACACCGGACCTCTCACACCCAGGAGCAGAGAGACACCCCAAAACCAGGCAAAGGAGGGTCAAACTCCCACTGAAGCACCAGCCTGTGTCATCACATGACAGAGTGCTTCAGATGTGGCAAGGAAAGCCACCATGCAGCAGATTGCCTGGTCCCCAAAGTGGTAAAACTGGCACCAGGAGCCAAATGGTGGGAGAAGCCTGGACCGTGATCAAAGGAGGGAGGCCGGAAGAGCATGCAGGTTGTCGAGTTCACCACATCCTCCAGCAATGGCAAGGGAACTCCAACCAAAGATCTTGAGACCCTGTTGGAGAGCAACAGCGGAAGCTAAAACAATCCCATGGTAAGTGGGACCATCATCCCCATGACTGTGAGAGCAGAAAGTACAGTCCCATTATCAGGGCAGAAGTGACTATTAACTTCCCTATTAGACTCGGGGTGCATTAGGTGCTTAATTAGCTGGGTTGTAGTGGAGAAGATGGGGATATGACTCAGGCACCTAACATACTCTGTAGCTTTCTCCCAACTGGATAGAATCACAGTGGGGGAGTCCCCACCATGCTCTTCACCGAACCCTTGATGCTGAAACTGGGCCATTTCTTGGGAACGAAATATTCTGAGAACTTGTGCCAAACACCCAAAGTGGGAAGCCAAGAGAAGCCTGCCACCAAGCAGCCACCCACTGCCCATTAAGGGACTGGGAAGTAAATGGGCAGCAGCAGCTAAGCAAGCGGAGGGACCCAACATGACAAGGAATATTGAGACCTGAGAGAGGAGTGTTGGAGCATGAATCCGATGTCCTAGCCCAGTGATGGCGAACCTATGGCACGTGTGCCATAGGTGGCACGCGGAGCCATATCAGAGGGCACACGAGGCGTTGCCCTATGTCAGCTCCAGCGCGCATGTGCGTGCTGGCCAGCTGATTTTCGGCCTTGGGGAAGGCCGTTTTGCCCTCCGGAGGCTTCAGGGAAGCGTCCTGAAGCCCTGGAGTGCGAAAAACGGCCCAACGGGCAAACCAGAAGTTCGGAAAAAAAGCACTGCCGGTTTGCTGTTGGGCGGTGTTTTGCACTCCGGAGGCTTAAGGGAAGCTTCCTGAAGCTCCGGAGG
>QLTV01003287.1:169157-180842 GCA_003457575.1 Thermophis baileyi | reverse complement strand
CTTAAAATATTTTATTCATCATGTTAAAATAAAATATTCCACAATGGATTTTTTTTTCTTTTTTCAATTTTTCCAATTTTTTGGAAAAAAACAAAAAAGCCTTCAGGAAAAAAACGGGAAAAAAAACGGGGTTTTTTCTGAATTTTTCCGGTTTTTTTCCGGGCCTTCACATCTCTAGTCAGGAGGTCTCTCTTTGTTTGCGCTCGGGTCACTACTCTGGCTGCTAACTGTGAGGCTGGTAGCAGCGGTTTGATTATCTCTGGCTTATTGCTACTGTACTGTGGCAGTCTGGATAGAACATCGGCCAGAAATTTTTTTCCCCCTGGGAGTATCGCAGGGTGAAGTTGAAGCACTGGAAGTATTGTGCCCAGCGTACTTGTTTGGGGGATAATTTCTGTGGGGGTTTTAGGGCTTCCAGGTACTTGTGGTCCATCCACACTTGGAAAGGGATTTTTCCCCCTTCCAGGAAATGGTGCCAAGTAAGGAGAGCCCAACAGATAGCATACGCCTCCTTCTCCCAGACCGCCCACCGCTGCTCTGTGTCCGTTAATTTCTTTGAGGTATAAGCACAGGGCTGCAGTTGCCCCTGCTCATTTTCTTGGAACAGGACGGCCCCAACTGCCACATCACTGGCGTCTGCTTGGATTATGAAAGGCTTCTCCAGGTCCGAATGTTTTAACATCAGTTCAGCAGAAAAAAGTTTCTTTAGTTTCTCAAATGCCACTTGGCATTCCATAGTACACTTTAACAGAGTTGGCCCCATTTGGGCTTACCCCCCCTTTTGTCTTTAGTAGGTTGGTAATGGGGAGAGCAATCTGGGCAAATGCTGGAATAAACTGCCTATAGAAGTTGGTGAAACCCAGGAAGCTCTGTAGCTGCTTCCTAGTGCATGGTGGGGCCCAATCAATCACAGCTCACACTTTTTCTGGGTCCATCTCCACCCCCTCGTGTGAGACATAGTCTATCTTTTCTTGGTGGAATTCGCACTTTGATAATTTAGCATAAAGCTTTGCGACACAGAGCTTGTTTAGGACCGCTCAGACAAGTCTTATGTGCTCTGCTTTGGTTTCGGTGTAGATTAATTTGTTGTCAAGGTAAACCAAAACCCCTTTGTAGAGATGCTCATGCAGCACCTCGTTGATCAGTTGCATGAAGACAGTGGGGGGGGCCTTGTAAGTCAAAGGGCAGCACGTTAAACTGAAAGCACCCCAGAGGGCAATTGAATGCGGTCTTCCACTCGTCCCCTTCCCTAATTCTAACTCGGCAATAGGCTTCGTGCAGGTCTAATTTGGAGAAGAGCTTTCCCCTGGAGAGGTGAGCCAGCATGTCCTTCATGAGGAGGAGGGGGTATACATTCTCCATGCACACAGTGTTCAGACCCCTATAATCAATGCACAAGCGCAAAGACCCATCCTTCTTTTCTCGGAACAGAACTGGGGCTGCCACTTTGGGTCTAGCTGGTTGAATGAAGCCTTGGGCTAGGTTTTGTCTAGCTCCCTAGGGGTCATGGAGAACAGTTTTGGCTTTGGGAGTTTTGCATTGGGGAAGATTTCAATAGCACAGTCTGTGAGTCGATAATGGGGCAGCTCGTCCAAGCCTTCTTCACTGAAAACCTCAGCCGGGTCCCTGTATTCTCAGGGGATGCCTTGCGGCAGCTCAGTTTTCACAGCGGCTGCAGTGTTTCCCCCTTTGGTTGGTCTCCCTGCTCCTTGGCACTTTTCCTTGGCACTGTCACCCCCCATTGGAATCTTAAGGTTCCCTCTCTCCAATTTACTCGAGGCTTCCATCGCTTCAGCCAAGTGAGTCCCAGAAACATGGGCCACTCCATCCTAGGTGTCACTATAAATATTAAAGTCTCTTTGTGGTCTCCCATGGTTAGTTCCAAGGGCTCCATAGCAAATGTGGCTGGCTCCCCCACCCCATGACAGATCTATCCAGTTGGCAAAAGGCAATCAGGCTTTTTAGTCTCTTCAGGCGAATCCCCAGTTTCCCTACCAGGGTTGAGCTGACCAGGCATCTGGTGCACCCTGAGTCTAGCAGAGCTGTCATTTTTGCTCTCTTCCCCAAACTGGGTATTAATAGTCTTAGGGGTAAAGTGACCAGCTCAATCAGTCCACTTACCAAGGGTTGTCTTCGAGGTTGCTCTCAGACAGCCCAGGGTCTTCCTTGGATGGGGTCGGAGTTCCCACCCTTGGTTTTGGGGACAGGCGGAACTCTATGACCTCGCCGCTTTTCAGCGCAGTGTCCCTGGCTTTTGGCATGGCTTTTGTCAGCTTTCCAGCCATGGGACGGCTGCTCTTCCTCACCGGGGTTTTTGAACAGCACTCTGCTGCACGGTGGCCTTCCTTCCCACACTTGAAACAGGCAGTCGAGTGTAGCACGATGGCTTGCGGCTTGGCAGGCTCCCTCTTCCTCTTGGATGGGGACCTCTTCCAAACTTGGCCAGAATGGTACTGGTTCCTCACTTGGTCGATCTCTGGCTCCTCTGCCAGGACGTACCAGTCTTGGAGGCAATTTGGGGTTCTGCGGGCAATGCAGGCATAGTAGAGGTGCGGCCAATGGTGGGAGCCTAAACGGCCAATGGTGGGAGCCTAAACAGCCCATTCTAAATGAGACAGTGCTGTGGGAATTAAGTGTTCAGCAGAGTGGTGGCACAGGGGGAAAAACTATCTTTATGTCTGGTTGTTTTGGCATTCATTATTCTATAGCGGCATCCTGAGGGGAGAAGTTGAAATAGTTTATGTCCAGGATGTGAGGGGTCTGTAGATATTTTTTTAGCCTCCTTTCTGGTTCGTGCAGTATACAGATCCTCAATGGAAGACAGGCTGGTTGCAATTGTTTTTTCTGCAGTCCTATCTGTTGAAGGCTCTACCTGTCCTGTTTGGTTGTTGTGCCAAACCAGACAGTTATTGAAGTACAAATCACAGACTCAATAATTCCTCTGTAGAATTGTATCAGCAGATTCTTGGGCAACCTGAGCTTTCTGAGTTGACAGGAAGAACATTTTTTGTTGTGCCTTTTTGAATGATGGTTCTAATGTTAGGTGTCCATTTCAAGTCCTTGGAGATATTAGAACCTAGAAACCTGAAGGTCTCTACTGTTGATACTGTGTTGCCTAATATTGTAAGAGGTGGTAGAATAGGAGAGTTTCTTTTAAAATCTATTATCATCTCTACAATTTTAAGAGTGTTCAGCTCCAGATTGTTCTTTGCTGCCCTGATCTCCCTTGTTAATACATTCCTGGCCTGATTGTACAGTTTTTTATCTCCTTTCCTGCAGGCTTCCTCTTTGGCACAGCATAGATGTTTGAGCTTAACTGTGAACCAAGTTTTATTATTACTGTACATGCATAAGGTTTTGGTTAACACATATAAATCCTCACAAACGCTAACATATGATGCCACAGTGTCAGTGAGTTCATCCAAGTCAGCTTCAAAAACATTCCAGTCTGTGCAGTATACAGTATACTATACAGATAGTCCTCGAGTTATGACCATACCAGCCTTCCCATTATGGTTGCAAGTTATGATGGTCATTAAGCAAGGCACCCATGTGATCACCATGCTTAATGACCCCCACCCCTACTCTCCCTGATGCGATTGTTAAGCAATTGTGTGGGTAGATGCATAGAATCATATGTCTGGAAGGGACCTTAGAAGTCTTCTAGTCCAATCTGCTGCCCAAGGCAGGAGACCTTATACCATCCTGGACAAATGGATGTCCAACCTTTTCTTGAAAACCTCCAGTGCTGGAGCACCCTCAACTCTGGGAGGCAAGCTGTTCCATTGATTAATTGTTCTCATTGTCAGGAAATTTCTCCTTAGTTCCAGTTTGGATCTCTCTTTAATGAGTTTCCCCATTACTTCTTGTCCTGCTCTCAGGTGCTATGGAGAATAAATTGATTCCCTCTTCCCTGTGACAGCCTTGCCTTTGCATACAATTTCCATCTGTACTGAAAATACATCCAGATTCCCACCAGATACTCTAAGCTTGGAATGACCTCTTTCTCTATCCACTGTTGCCCTGCCTGCCCCCATTTTGGTCTAGTGGAAGAAGAATTCAATGTTGATTTTTAATGTATGCAATGTAAACTAGAATAGCTAATTCACTGAAAAATCTACCAAGACAATGGATATTTAAGGGAAACGGCAGGAAATATAAATGCACATACTTATTTCAGTAGTTCCTCTTGTAGCTGATGTGGCGATCATCAGAGATAACTAGCAAAGTGACAGAAAAACAGTAAAAATAACCCAAATTTGCATTAGATAATTGTAGATAATGTATCCGTGATTAGAATTAAATATTGTAAAACTGAAAATAATACAAAAAAAGTATTGGAAATCTTCTCTGCAATAATTTATCTGGGGTCAAAGAATAATGAGATAATTTACAGGTTTACTTCACTTTTCCATCTCTGTTCACTTTATGTACATTGGCATCTACAGATACTTTAATACTGGTTTGGAGAATGGCAAAAATATTAAGAAAAAATTGTTGGGGAATTTATCAGCTTAAGATACTGTCTTTCTCTATATTGCCCAGGTTTTCCTCAGCACTCGCCAAGGAGCATGGATATTTGGTCGTGTTGGTGATAAAGGCTATCCACTTGATACTATGTTCACTACTCGAGCTCATTTATTCCTGAAGCAATGTCTTCCCATGTTCAAAGTCAACCAGTTGATAGAGGACAAATTAAACAGCAGATTCGATCATTCTCATTATGGTTTAAAACCTAAACACAGGTATACAATAATATGCTACTTTGCTTTCTTTTATACCTTAAAACAAAAATTGTAGCTCACATTTCTTCCAGCACACAACTCAAGATACTGTATATTGATGCCATCTAAATTATTTTTTTTTATTATTTATTAAATTTGTATGCCGCCCAACTCCCAAGGGTTAAATTAAATACTAAACAAGACCATTATTTAGCACTAGTTAAGTGGGTGGCTACAACATCTATCTCAAATTCTTGGATACTAGCTACCTCTTCTGTTTACACAGGATAGAGCTGGGGTCTGGCATCAGTTTCTCTTTCTTCCCCATCAACTCTGAGGTTAGCTTTTTTCTGAGGCCAGGAATCTCCCAACTGGGTATGAGGTTCAGCAGATAAGGGCAGAAAATGGCTGCTTAGATATTTCGGTTCTCCCCTGAGAAAACTTTATTTATTAAAAGCCTACTTGCTTAATGCTTCATCATTGAGCATGAACCCTTAATTCTCTGTGGTGATATAAACAGTAAAGAGGACAACCTAGATGGAGAAAGTGAAGATCTGATAACAAAGACAACAGGTAGATAAATATTTCTTAAGCCCAGATGAGGGGGGAAGCTTACAAAAATGTCTCAGACAGGCAACTCACCTAATTCACATCTATATGCTACTAAAACTCTCATTGTCATGACCTTTAACTGTTGCAACAAAATGATGCAACAATTTTTAGAACCAAGGTATTTCAAATTGAGTAACTTACAGAATGTGTCCAAAATCCAGGACCTATGACTCCTGAGGAAATGAAATTTGGAGATATTGTTGCTGCTTCAGTGCTACTGGCTGCTGCTGGGCTGCTAATGCAGTCATGTGATATTCATTTTCAATGTTACGCAACAGTTTCCCAGCCATTCTCAAATACAGGGAGTCCTTGACTTACAACCATTCATTTAATGATTGTTCAAACTTACAATGGTACTGAAAAAAGTGGCTTATGACCAGTTCTCACTCTTATGACCATAGCAACATCCCCACAGTGACATGATCAAACTTTGGGTGCTTAGCAACCAGCATGTATTTATGGTTGCAGCATCCCAGGATCCTAGGATTGTCATTTGCAACCTTCCTTGGAAGCTTCTGACAAGTAAAGTAAATGAAGGAAGCCAGATTCACTTAACAACTGCATGATTCATTTGACAACTGTAGTGATTCACTTAACAACCATGGAAAAAAGATCACAAAATCGGGCACAGCTCACTTGCTCAGCTACATAAATTTTAGGCTCAATTGTGGTTGTAAGTCGAGGACTACCTTATCTCACTCTCTCCTCTACCAAGCAGCAGTCACTTACCTATGCGAAGGGAAAGGAAAGAGGAACGAGGAGAAAAGAACCCCCCCCACGCTCTTCCTGGCCCATGCCAGCCCCCACACGTTCCCCCAACTGTGCCCCCTGTTTCCTGAGTTGTGCTACCTTCTGAACATCTTCCTAGCCTCATGTGCCTTCTCTGACCCCTGCAACACCTCTTGTCCCCTCCCCTTAAACTTTCCCCTATGTGCATGCCTTCCCTGATCCATGTAGCACTTCTTAGGCCTACATACACACTTTCTGACTCACACTGCTGCCCCTGTGCATTACCTTTTGCACATTCACAAGAGCCCTTTCATACCCATGCCATCCTCCTGCGTGTTAGCCCTGACAGGCACTTCTTGCACATCCTGGCAATCCCCATGCATTATATTTGACCTGTGCTGTACCCCTATGAACCCTACCCAAACCACACAGCAAATCTCACAAAACCCCTTCCTGATCTACGCCACCCATGTGCCCTCTCTGACCAGTATACACACTTCCCAACATACAAGGCATCTTTTTAATATCGTGGAGAACAGAACAGGATGCAGTATTCCAAGTGTGGCCTCACTAATGCAGTATAAAGCAGTACTATCACTTTCTGTGATCTTGATGCTATCCCTCTGTTGATGCAGTCTAGGACTGTGTTGGCTGTTTTGCAAACTGCAGCACACTTCTGACTCATATTTAAGTGGTGGTCCACCAGAGCATCTAGATCCCTCTCATAGGGTCTATAGTTGAGCTGGGTATTTTGTACCTGTGCATCCAGTTTTTCTTGCCTAAGTGCAGGATCTTACTTTTCTCACCACTGAACTGCTTCTGGCTGGATAGGATCTAATACTCAAGTCTGTCAAGATCCTTCTGAATCTTGAATATCTTCCAAAGTGTTTGCAATTTTCCCCAGCTTTCTGTCATCTGCAGATTTGATGAAAGCCCCTTCAATCCACTCATCTAGGTCATTTATAAAGACGTTGAATACTGGGTCCAAGACAGAACTTTGAGGTATCCCACTGCATATGTCCCTCCATGTAGATGTAGTTCCATTGAGAATTACATGTTGAGTGTAATTGGTTGGTCAGCCAATTGCAAATCCATCTGGTGGTCTAGCTCTCATTTTTCTATCTTACCAAGAAGTAGGCTGTGGTCTACGATATCAAATGCCTTACTGAAGTCTAAGGATACTATATCCACGGCATTTTCTTGGTGCACTAATTTAGTCATTTTTCAAAACAGCCAATAAGGTTTGTTTAGTATGTTTTAAACAAATCTATGCTGTTTTCTGGTAATTAATTTATTTGTTTCTAGATGCTCACAAGCTCACCTTTTCCAGGATTTTCCCAGACATTGATGTGAAGCTGATTACCTATAATTTTTTGGATCCATTTTCACCCTTTTTGATTGGAATCACATCAGTTCTTTTCTAGTCCTCTGGCAGTTGCCCAGTGCTCCAGGAGCTGTGAAAGATTTTGCTCAATGGTTCCAAGATCACATCTGCCAACTCCTTAAGAACTATAGAATGCAGCCCATCTGGTTGTCAGCTAGCCTGCTGCTTGCTGCCATAGAAAAGGGGGGAGGAATCAGTGGAGAATTTTTCATTGCAGCTTTGCAACTACGGCCTGGATTTTGCCTATCTCTCCAAGGCCATTTCTGCTACTCTGGTATGCATTTCTGTTAGCTCTTGTATGCAGTGGCCTCTGGTTGCCTAGCTACAAGGGGGTTGGGCTGTACAGTATGTTTCAAGTTGCTGTTTTCATGTGCTTTGCCTAGAACTCCTTGCTTTCAGTTTTATTCCTAGTAAAAGTACTTTCCTCTAAATTTATGAAGCCAAGGATTTTTCTTTCCTAGGAAATGGACAGAGGTTGTGTTTATTTGAACTCATCTAGACTGGATAGCTGTTCTCTTACCATTTACTTGTCTATTTTGACTTGTATTCTTATTCTGTCTCCCACAGTACTGCTTTTGATAGGTTGATCTATCTTTTCCTTTTCTGTGAAGACAGAGGCAAAGAAGGTATTAAAGCAGTTCAGCTTTCTCCCTGCTGCCCAACACCTTCTTGCTATCATTTTCCATTATTACACTGATTATTTCCCTGACTTTCTTTTTGGTCTTTACATATTGAAAGAAACTTTTTTTGTTATTTTTGGCATTTGTTGCTGTTGTTCATTCTGTGCCTTGACCTTCCTGATTCCATCCTTGCAGATTCAGGAAATTTGATGGTATTCTGTTCTAGTTATATGTCCCTCTTTCTATTTTTGTCCCTCAGTTTGTCAGGAGCTCTTCATGCACCCATCCTGATCTCATCTGGTATCTCTTGTTTTCCTTTCTCTGTGGTATTGTTTTTGCTTTGGCCTTTATTATCTCATTTTTCAGAGTTTCCCAAACATCCTGAACTGAATGTGTTAAGGTATGTGCAGAGTAACCCTTGAGTAACAAGGATATGCACATAGAAACGTTATGATAGTAGATATGAATAACTATTCAGCCACACACAGATATACTAAATTGAGTTAAAATTTACTTTAAGAAATAGCACAGTCCAATAAACAGTCCAGGTCATACACGTTTAAATCCATAACTAGGTAGAATAACAGTCCAGAGAATTACAATTACAGAGTCTTCTTACCGGTTGCCTTTGTCATTCACAGTAAACAAAGATATTACAATATAAGCACAGCTCAGATACAACAGAGACTAGAATATCAAATAGAGCATGTCAGAGAGAATAAGCTATGATCTCTAGCTCCCTCTTATGGCAATTTGCAACACAATCAACCAATCAGAATACAGCACAAATCAATACAGTGATTTTGTTTTAAACATACATACATACATTGTTGGTTTATATATTGCCAACCCAACTACATGGACAGAGACTTAACAGAATGTGACCCACACCTGACCCTTCACATGACCCATCACTAGACCCTCACTTGTTGTGACCCTCCCATCACAAGACCTACTGACCATATAAAGCAGAAGAACACCAACACTGACATTCCCTAAATTCCCCTGAAGATGTTACCGAACCTTGTAACGAAACATTCAGAAACCAATCCACAAGCTCAGAGAATGAACCTCCACCCACATCCTGAACTGTTTTTGCCTCTAGGACAGTGATGGCGAACCTTTTTTGGTTCGCGTGCCAAAAGGGGGTGTGTGTGCACGCTAGCGCGCGCGCATATGCCCACACCCATTCCCTCCCCCCACGCATGCGCACAACCCCCCTGCGCTGCCCCCTGCGCATGCACACACACACACCCCCGCGAATGCGCAAAGGCCTCACTGAAGCCTGGGACGGTGAAAAACTCCGGGGCTTCAGGAAGCTTCTCTGAAGCCTCCGGAGTGCAAAAAACAGCCCAACGGCAAACCAGAAGTGCGTTTTTCTGAACTTCCGGTTTGCCCGTTGGGCCGTTTTTTGCACTCAGGGGCTTCAGAAAAACGCACTTCCGGTTTGTTATTGGGCTGTTTTTTGCACTCCAGAGGCTTCAGGGAAGTTTCCTGAAGCCCCTGAGTGCAAAAAGGAAGGATTTTCGGCCTTCTTTTCGGCCATTTTTGCTCTCCCCAGGCTTCAGGAAAGGCTCCTGAACCCTGGGGACGGTGAAAAATGGCCCAACGGGCCTACCGGAAGTCCGGAGGCTTCAGTGAGGCCTGTGTGCATAAGCGGGGGGGGGCCAGTGGGGGGGTTGTGTGCATGCATGGGGGAAGCGCAGGGCATTATGGGTGTGGGGACACCCGCGCACGCTATCGCGCACACGTGCAACCTTTTGGCACCCGTGCCAAAAAAGGTTCGCCATCACTGATATAGGGTCTCCCTGTAATAGTTCTGCTATGTTGTGCTATGATAAGTTAGCTGATCACCCCTTCTAATTTTGCTTTTGGCAAAGTTTCTATTGATATTGTTTTAGCTCCTTTGCACCACTATTAACATTTTATTTTTCCTCTTACAGAGTTTACAGCCAGCATCCAACCATCAATGATGACCTCCCAAATTGCATTATTTCAGGGAAAATTGTCATAAAATCAAACATCACTGAGTTTACTGATAGTGCTGCCATCTTTGAAGATGGCTCTAAGGAAGAGGATATAGATTGTGTTATCTTTGCTACAGGATACAGTTTCTCATTTCCGTTCCTTGGGAACTTTATGAGGGTTGTTGAAAATCAAATCTCCTTATATAAGTTTGTCTTCTCTCCTCATCTGGAGAAACCCACACTAGCAATCATTGGTCTTGTGCAGCCACTGGGGGCCATCATGCCCATTGCAGAACTGCAAGCTCGCTGGGCCACACGTGTCTTTAAGGGTAAGGTCTTTCAAAGTTTATCTGAATATTGATGTACTAATCTTGGATACTGGATTCACACACTATACTTATCATATTTAACTGAGTTTACACAACATGACAAATGATAAGCAACTATGCCAGCTGAATTATCGTAACAGTCTGAGTAACAGATCAATTGACCATATACCTCAATGAAACCAGCTATACTTTAAGAATAAAAATTACAAACCATGCTTAGAAATGGATACTTTTGATTATACTGGCATTTCTCTTCTGGCATTAAATATTTATCTAATAAGAGCTGCCATTGGAGCAACCTCCTTATATGGACTATCTTAGAGCCCTGTGATTAGAATGCAGTATTTCAGGCAAACTGTGCCCACAATCAGGAGTTCGATCCTGATGGGGCTCGAGGTTCACTTAGCCTTCCATCCTTCCGAGGTAGGTAAAACGAGGACCCAGATTGTTGGGGGCAATATGCTGAATCTATAAACTGCTTAGAGAGGGCTGTAAAGCACTATGAAGCGGTTAATAAGTCAGGGGTCTGCAACCTTATACACTCAAAGAGCCATTTGGACCCGTTTCCCACAGAAAACAAAACACCGGGAGCCACAAAACCTGGGTGGGCATGGCCAACTCAACGTCACTCACTCCCGCCCAGTCATATGACACACCCCCAGCCACACCTACCCAGGTTTTGTGGCTCCCGGTGTTTTCTATGGGAAACAGGTATCTCTGTGTGTGTGTGTGTGTCTCTCTCTCTCTCTGTCTCTCTCTCTTTCTTTCTCTCTCTCTCTCTCTCTCATCTCTCTCTTTCTGCCTGTCATCTCTCTCTCTCTCTCCCTCTCTCTACCATTCCCTCCCTCTCTCATCTCTCTCTTTCTCCGTCTCTCCCTCCCTCTCATCTCTCTTTCTCCCCCTCCCCCTCTCTCTCCCTCTCTCTCTCTCTCATCTCTCTCTTTCTCCCTCTCTCCCTCCTTCTCTCCCTCTCCCTCTCTCATTCTCTCCTCCCTCTCTCATCTCTCTTTCTCCCTCTCATCTCTTTCTCTCTCTTTCTCCCTCTCTCCCTCTCCCTCCCTCTCATCTCTCTCTTTCTCCCCCTCTCTCTCATCTCTTTCTCTCTCTCATTCTCTCTCTTTCTCCCTCTCTTCCTCCCTCCCTCTCATCTCTCTTTCTCCCTCTCTCTCCTCTCATTTCTTTCTCATCTCTCTCTTTCTCCCTCTCTCTCTCATTTCTCTCATCTTTCTCTTTCTCCCTCTCCCTCCTTCTCTCATCTCTCTTTCTCCCTCTCTCTCCCTCCTCTCTCTTTCTCCCTCTCTTTCTCATGCCCTCTCTTTT
>QLTV01003287.1:138718-149092 GCA_003457575.1 Thermophis baileyi | reverse complement strand
CAGCTTCATGCAAGTCAACAATTCTTGATCGTAGGTCTTCTGAGAGCTCTTTTCTGTGAGGCATGATTCACATCAGACAGTACTTCTTGAAACCAGTAAACCCAAACCAAGTGTGTGTTTTTAAAGGGCAGGACAGCTGTCAGCAACACATCCATCCTTCCGAGGTGGGTAAAATGAGGACCCAGATTGTTGGGGGCAATATGCTGACTCTGTGAACCGCTTAGAGAGGGCTGTAAAGCACTGTAAAGCGGTATATAAATCTAAGTGCTATTGCTATCACACTGATTGGAGTCAAGGTTGGCTCACTCCTGGCTCCAATTAGCTCTTGGAGAAGTCATTAGGCTAGTGGCTCACATACTTTTTCCTCCCTGCACTGTGAATGTTTACATGTTATGTTCAATTAAACCATGTTTGTGTAGTATTATTTTAAGTAGACTGTGTTTTTCTATTGTGACTTAGATGACGTTCAGAGCACATTTTATGACCAATTCATGCAAAACTCCACATAATCCCAAGGGGTTCACATACTTTTTCTTGCAACTGTATATAGATTTCGTGGAGGTTGGGAACTGTGGAGCAAATATCTGGAAATATCTTTAAGACCGATGAGGCCAAATAAATGGATATTTAGTCCAGGTAAAACCAAAGATGCTGATTGCAAACAGTCTGAATGGTCTAGAGCAGGGCTGTGAAACTCGTGGGCTGGATGTGTCACGCACTGGCTGCGCCTGGTTTAGCAAAGGGGAAAAAAGTCCCGATACGTCATGTGACGCCGCTGTGATGACACGAGTTTGATACCCCTGATCTAGAGGCAAGGGTGATAGCAAGGTCGATTGCATTTCAGGTCATGTGTTTGTGAAACATATCAATTCCACATCAGTCGCACTGAGATTGTGTGGGAATCAACTCCCATGTGGGCAATGTGCTGCTAGTCCCAAGAAGATTCAGCAATAATGCCATGACATTTTTGCTAGCTTAGATGTTCCCTGTGAGGTCCGTGTTTACTGATTACATTATTATCTAAATTATGCTTAGAAATGCAACTCTGATAAAACTAATAGAATTGGAGAAAAATCTTTTGGACTCCCTTCTCCCTCGTTTGCCTCACTCTCAGAACAGCTCTTAATGTCTAGGCCAGGCATCTTCTAGGTATCTTCTTCCTTGCAGTCTCTGTCCTCTGGAACATCTGCCCTAAGATACACCTGGCCCCACTCCAGCCATCCAGGCATTGTAGAGTTGGACTGCTTTGTTAACCATTCCTCCTCCTGCTTGTCTTTTTCAGGTATGTGAAAAGTCAACGCCATACCATTCAAGTGGACTACATAGACTATATGGATGAACTGGCTTCTCTGATTGGGGTCAAGCCCAACATATGGTCCTGGTTTATCACAGATCCTAAGCTGGCCCAGGAGCTTTTCTTTGGGCCATGTACTCCATATCAATATCGCTTGCAAGGACCAGGAAAATGGGAGGGAGCCAGGAAAGCTATCCTGACCCAGCATGAACGGATCTTGAAACCCTTGAGAACCAGGCCAGTTACCCAATCAGACAACAATGCCTCAGTGCCCTTTTGGCTTAAGTTGGTTGGCCTTCTTGTTCTGTTCGCTGCAATTTGGGCTTATTTTTAAGTCCACAAAAGTTAATGCCAATCCCAACGTACATAGATATTGGCATTATGATTTCATATTTGTGCCTTTAATATCATACTTATTAAGTCTGCACATATATTCCCATGATCCTTCTATTCACATGAGCCTGTTTTGCTAGATGGGAATGAATTTTCTTTAAACAGAAAGCAGAATAATCTCCAAGTATAACCTATAGAAAATATGTTGCTTGGAGCTTCTCTGGGAATTTAACTTCGTCCTGCAATGCAATAATTGTAAACAGATAGATGCTATAACTCTGATTACTGGTTGAATGGAAAAAAACACTGAGCAAGGACTATTTACATGAAAAAATAAAGTAATTTTTAATGCAATGTATCTGTTTACTTTCTTGCCAAGATGCCAGTAGATTTCACACTTACCCTGATGGAGGTGGAAGTGACATTTCAGATGACAGAAAAGCTACTGTCAGATGCCACCTCAATGCTCTGTTACTATGCTTTAAGAGGCTCTTTCGGTGCCAATCTACTATAAACTCTGGGAACCTGATGGCAGGGGGACATATTTCAGGGGAATGAAAATTCACCGCTCCACTCCAAGCACTATCTGAAGGTCAATGGCTTGGGAATGGAGCACAGCTGTATTCCTCAGCAGACTGTTCTTTTGAATTTGATTGGACTTGAAGGGACCGATTATGGGAGGCACCTTAGGGAGGGGAAAGGTACACTGGGATTTTGGGCATGCAGATTTCAGTTCTTGCTTTGCTTTACTGCAGTTCACTTCACTTCTAATAAAACTTTCCTTGTATCAACAAATGGAGCCAAGGATTGTTTTTTACTTAGGAGTCCAAGCTAAGGCAGGGTTGATATTAAGCCAGAACTGCATTTTTTGATTCACCCAGAAAGTTAATCTATCGTGGGGATTGTGCAACCATGTCCATCTCCAGCAAGGGCCATGAGGAGGTGGAAAGCAGAGAGGCAACCACGGCAAGACCGGAGGGCAGCTACGAAAACCCCAATGCAGGAGAATATCCCTTCTCCTGCCATGTATGCAGCAAGGCCTTTTTGGACCCTGTGGTCTGCAAAGCACATGAGACCCATGCTGTTGTGCCCCACCGGCGACCCGTGCAGCTGGTTGCGGACTCCGACAGTGAAGAGGCTGTGGTGGTGATGCGCAGCTGATACCCAAGTCGGACAGTGAGGAGGTTGGTGTGGACTCCATGCCAGAGGCAGAGATGCAGCCAGGGCCTTCAGAACCTCCAGAGGCTCCCATCACTGACGAGGAAGAAGAGGAGGAGCCTATTCTGAATGTACAGGCACGCAGAGCTGCCAAGAAGCAAGAATGGTTACTCAGGAGGAGGTCTCAGGAGTAAGGCTTTGGGCTAATTGGCCACGCCCTTAGCCTATTTAAGTCATGACCACGCGCAATCACATTGCAGGAAACAACGTTCGTGATTACTTCTTGTGTTTTGTATCCAGTCAAGTCTGTTCGGCCTTTGTTCTATCTTGTGACTTTTTCCTGCACATTTATTTCTGGGAGTTTTGCCAGAACTGCTCTTACCTGCAAGCTTGTTTCTTCAGAAGTGAGACAATTATCTCTTGAACTCTTGCTGGCTGTTAATAAAGTTAAATTAGCAGCCAGTGTTCGAAAAAAGGCTGCTTTAAATGTATGTTTATTTAAAATGGCTACTAAGACGTTAATTAGTAGACCTTCAGTAGTAAATCAACAGTGTGTTCGGAGTTTGTCTGTGTTGCATTCTTGGTGGTTTGTAGCTGGGGCAGAACAGTTTGTTTCCTGCCACGACACACACACAAACCGTGATTAAGATGGATCAGCTCTGTGCCGATAACGCGCAGCTCCAGCAGCAGTTAGTTTTGATGGCCAGCCAGATGGCTCAGCTTCAAGCCCAGATGGCCCCACCTGCTCCTCCTCCTCCTCCTTGGAGAAACTGCCCGGTAGCTGTGCCAGACAAGTCTGCTGGTGATTTGGAAATGTTCCTGGCTTTTCTTGGACAGTGTAATTTGTTTATGAGCTTGCGGGCTGAGGACTTTCCAAACAACCGGGATAAAGTTGGCTTCGTTATTAGCCTGCTTTCCGGCTCTGCAGCTCATTGGGCCACACCCCTGTTGGTCCAGAATAGTCTGCTGCTTAATGACTTTGGGGGGTTTTGTGCACATTTACAAGACATGTATGCGGACCCTATTCAAGCCCAAACCTCTACCAGACGCTTGAAGTCATTAAAGCAAGGCCGGCAACCCCTCCGTGACTATATCAGTGAGTTCTGGTTGCTAAGCCAGGACTCGGCCTGGAATGAGGCAGCCCTTCTGGATGCTTTCCAGGGTGGCTTATCGGAGGAGATGCAGGATGAGTTGGCATGAGTGGACATTACTCCAACTCTTAATTAGATGGTGCGTCTGTGCCTACGCATTGATGCAAGGCTACAGAGGCGGACCTCTCGTTGTGTTGTCCAGGAACCTCGTGTGACCCCAGTTGCACGTGAGACCCCGGCTCCAAGGGAGGAGCCCATGGAACTTGGTGCAGCCAGACCTCGCCTGTCTATTGCTGAAAAGGACAGACGACGGGCAGGGGGTTGTGTTTATACTGTGGGGAGCCTGGACACTTTGCCATCTCTTGCCCCAAGAAGCGACATGGGGCGTCGGTTCCTGGCTTTGCACCACAGTCGCAGCCTACCCTGTTGGGAAATGGCCAGCGCCCGATCTAGGGGAGACTCTAGGTCGGGCACGTTCAACACTGGCTCACACCCTGCGGACGTGGATCCCGGACGGCCTTGTCACCTGATTCTGGATACTAAAGTTTTCATGGCCAACAACCCCCAAGGGATTCCTGCCCATGCCTTGGTGGACTCCGGAGCGACCACGAATTTCATGGACGAGGTGTTTGTGACCCATTTTGCCATCTCGCTGTGTCCAGTGGATCCTCCCATGCTGGTCGAGACTATTGATGGTCGGGTGCTTCTGTCCGGGCCGATTAAGGATGCCACGCAGCCTGTGCGCCTGACCATCGGGAAGCATGAGGAGGCCATCCAATTCTATGTGACGTCCGGTTTACATTTCCCGATGGTTTTGGGGCTGGCTTGGCTTCTGACTCATGATCCACACATCCTGTGGCCCCAGAATTTTATGTCCTTCCCGAGCCTGCAATGCGTGGATCATACGTGCCAAGTCTGCACAGGCCAGGTGCAGGGTCCACCTGCGGTGTCTTTGCTGGCCGACCTCTCGGACTTTGCGGATGTGTTCAGTGAGAAAGAGGCGGACCAGTTGCCCCCGCACCAGCCATACGATTGCCCCATTGATTTAGTCCCAGACGCGCCGCTCCCTGCAGGGCGGTTGTATTCTATGTTGGACCCTGAATTGGCTGCGTTACAGGACTTTGTGGACAAAAACCTGGCTCGGGGTTTTATCCGGCCCTCGTCCTCGTCTGTTTCAGTCCTTTTCGTGAAGAAAAAGACCGGCGACTTGCGCCTGTGCTGCGACTACCATAAACTGAACGCCATTACGGTGCATAACCGGTATCCGTTGCCTCTGATCCCTGAACTCTTGGAGAGACTCCAGGCGGCTACCGTGTTTACCAAATTGGACCTGCGCAATGCTTACAATCTGGTTCGGGTCCGTGAAGGGGATGAGTGGAAGACAGCGTTCGGCACCCGGTATGGCCATTTTGAGTATACAGTCATGCCATTTGGATTAACCAACGCTCCCGCTGTCTTCCAACACTTCATGAATGACATTTTCCAAGATCTTTTGGACCAGTTTGTCGTGGTCTATCTCGATGATATTTTGATCTATTCCACGTCCCAGAAAAGTCATCTCCAACATCTCCACCTGGTCTTGCAATGGCTTCGCGACCACCAACTCTATGCCAAGCTGGAGAAATGTCAATTTTACCAGACCACTATTGACTTCTTGGGCCATCGCATTTCTCCAGAGGGCATCGCGATGGATCGGGGCAAGGTCGAGGCGTTGAGAACTTGGCAACCTCCTCGTCGGGTGAAAAATGTCCAGCGACTCCTGGGGTTCGCCAATTATTACAGGACGTTCATCCCTGGTTTTGCCACTTTGACCGCGGATGGTGGTACTCTTTTCCCTTGCGCCTATTATTCTCAGAAATTGAATCCATCCGAGTGCAACTATACCATCTGGGAAAAAGAGCTCCTGGCCATTAAGACCGCGTTCAAGACCTGGAGACATCACCTCGAGGGGGCCCGACATCAAGTAGAAGTGCAGACGGACCACAAGAATCTGGAGTTTCTTCAACCAAAGACAGATTCGGTGGTCCTTCTTCTTTGCCCGCTTCAATTTCAGGTTCATGTACATCCCGAATGGGCGCAACCAATGAGCAGATGCACTCTCATGAAAGCCCGAGTACGCTTCCGCCTCAGACTATTCTGCCCGTCGAGTCGTTCGTGGCCATCCACGAGCCCATCGACCTACGGGCACAGATCCGAAAGGCACAACGGCAGGACACGTACGTCGACCTCCGGAAGCACGAGATAGGGCCCAAGTCTCCCTGGACGTTCTCCAACGACCTCTTAAGATAGCGGGAGAAACTATACATCCCAGCGGGCCTGCTCCGCAGTCTCATCTTGACCCAGTGCCACAACAACCCCGCGGTGGGACATTTCGGCCTTTTTAAGACACTCAACCTGGTGTCGCGGACTTTCTGGTGGCCTTGTCTCCGTCATGATGTGCGGTCGTATGTCACCTCCTGCGTCTGATGCCAACAGGCTAAGTCGGCTACGGGAGTTCCCCCTGGACTGCTTCAGCCCTTGCCGACACCCGAGAGACCCTGGGGTGCCATCTAGATGGACTTCCTCACAGACTTGCCCCCGTCTGCTGGATTCACGACCGTGTTCGTGGTGGTGGACATGCTGACAAAGATGGCGCATTTCATCCCCTGTCGAGGATTGCCGACAGCTCGCGCCACCACCCACATGTTCATCCAGCACGTCTTCCGGCTACACAGCCTACCGGATAGGGTCGTGTCGGAGAGAGGGGCCCAATTCACCGCCCAGTTCTGGAAGGGGCTGATGACGGCCTTGGATGTCCAGGTTTGTCTGTCGTCGGCTCATCACCCCGAAACCGACGGAGGCACTGAGAAAGTCATCGGCATTCTTGAGCAGTATCTGCGCTGCTTTATTAATCAGCAGCAGGACAATTGGGCGGAGTACCTAGCAGTGGTGGAATTCGCCTTCAATAATTCACAACACACCGCCACCCAGACCACCCCTTTTCTAGCCAACTTGGGCTATCACCCCCGGTTCTTCCTGCTCACGCCTCTTGACTCCCCAGTTCCCGCAGTGGATGAGTTCTTGTCAGAGCTGCAGGCCATTCACCAGTTGGTGAAACGTTATTTGAACAAGGCCAAGGAGGACTATAAAAGGGTCGCAGACCGCTCTCGGCAGGCAACACCACCGTTGGCTGTGGGGGATCGAGTGTGGTTGTCGACCAAGCAGCTCCCCTCCGACCAATCAGTCCGAAAACTGGACCATCATTACATTGGTCCTTTTCCTGTGGAGGCGGTCATCAATCCAGTGGCCTACCGCCTGACCTTGCCTCGGTCGCTAAGGGTCCATCCTGTGTTCCATCAGTCCCTCCTGTTCCCGAGGGGCCCGCCTGTCCACTCCATCCTCTTGATCGTCCCCAGCTGGTGCCCCGTGATGGTGATGAACCACCCGAGTACAAGATCGCCAGCATCTGAGACTCCTGGTGGATGAAGGGCCGGTTCCAGTACCTCATCGAGTAGAATGGGTACGGGCCGGAAGACTTCACCTGGGAGGATGCGACCTCCGTCCATGCTCCAGCTCTGGTTCGCGCCTTTCACGAACAGTTCCCGTCCCGACCACATCCGGACCAACAGACCCGGGAGAAGGGCCCTGCGGTGGGGGATAGTGTTGTGGCCCGCCAGAGACCCGTGCAGCTGGTTGCGGACTCCGACAGCGAAGAGGCTGTGGTGGTGATGCGCCGGCGGCCTGTGCAGCTGATACCTGAGTCGGACAGTGAGGAGGTTGGTGTGGACTTGGTGCCAGAGGCAGAGATGCAGCCAGGGCCTTCAGAACCTCCAATCACTGATGAGGAAGAAGAGGAGGAGCCTATTCTGAATGCACAGGCACGCAGAGCTGCCAAGAGGCAACAATGGTTACTCAGGAGGAGGTCTCCTCGGGAGTAAGGCTTTGGGCTAATTGGCCACGCCCTTAGCCTATTTAAGTCATGACCACGTGCAATCACATTGCAGGAAACAACGTTCGTGATTACTTCTTGTGTTTTGCATCCAGTCAAGTCTTTAATGAAGTGGAATTAACAGCCGGTGTTCGAAAAAAGACTGCTTTAAATGTATTTTTGTTTAAAACGGCTACTAAGACGTTCATTAGTAGACCTTCAGCAGTAAACCAAAAGTGTGTTCGGAGTTTGTGTGTGTTGCATTCTTGGTGGTTTGTAGCAGTAAGAGTTGCCACATGTGGAGGCCAGCATCACTTCCTGGGTCCCCGAACACTGGCGGGAGTCTCCAATGACAAGAGAGTGATGTTGGTGGTCTCTTGGTATTGGGAAGGCAGATGAACCACAGATGAGGATGATTGTCACCAGAGGATCCAAGATCAGGCCACGTCAGAGGAACGGCACGATCTGGTGCAAAGTGTGGAATACCTTTTTTAAAAAATGATGGAGAAATATAATGGTAGAAAGTTGTGTTTCAGGGTTTATTATTTTTAATAATTTGTAGCTTGCTCTGCTTTGCTGTGGGTAGCTAAAACTTTCTGATTTTTATGATTCCTGATTGGCCAGCAATTCTTCAGTGACTTACAAAAAAGCTATTTTTTGACTAAAGAGAAAATTAAGAAGATGGAGGAGCAAACTATTAGAGATGTATTTGAAAAATCTTTAAATAAAACCCAACAATTCATAGACCAGCTATGCTCCAAGGATGTTTTAAAAACTACTCAAACTACTTCAGAGATGCAAAAATGTAAAGAAAGTTACCAAACAACCAAGGCAATTTCACAACTAGTTGACAATGGAGAGGAGTCAATCACAATTTTGGAATATAAAGACACCAACCTTTATTATGATGGTTTAAATATAAACCTCCCAACACAATTGAAAGAATAGTTCCAATAAAATCTGCAACTTTCAAAAGGACGAGTATGGGAGATGTCTATGGAGATTCTCAGTCATCCAGGTCATGGTTATCCCAAAGGTGCTTTTTCAAGAGGCAACTGGACTTTCTGGTTTTTTCTTTGAAGACATTTTGCTTCTCATCCAAGAAGCTTCTTCAGCTCTGACTGGATGGTGGGGAATGGAAGGATTTATACCCCATGCAGACAGATGGTCATTTGCATTCTTTTAGAGTCGTTGAAGCCACCTGGAGGTTTATCTGTGTTGTCAGGGTCACCTGAGTAGTGCAAATGGGTGTGGAGCCTTTTGGAACTGTTGAAAGGACTGTGTTGTAGACTGGAGACAGATGATGTTGTATCACTCCCCCTCTCTGAACAGAATGTATACTAGCCCACTTAGCGAAAGGGAAGATTTTCACCAAACTGGGCCTAAGAGAGATGTACTATCAAGTCCATATCAAAGCAGGTCAGCCTGCTGCTTGTTGCCATACAAAAGGGGGGAGGGATCAGTTGTTGTGGCCCGCCAGCGTCTCATGGATCCCGAGGACGATGAGGCGGTTGTGGCGAGGTACCATCGGCCCATGCACCTGGCGTCCGAATCAGAGAGCGAGGAGGCTGAGAGTCAACCAGGGCCTTCTGTACCTCCTGAGGAGCCCATCAGGGCCGAAGAAGAAGAGGAGGAGCCTCTTCTTCTCAATGCTCGGGCACGCAGGGCTGCTAGAAGGCAAGAGTGGCTACTCAGGAGGAGGTCTCCTCAAGAGTAGAGCTTCAGGCTAAGTGGCCACACCCTTAGACTATTTAAGCCCTGACCATGCTGAGCCGTGTTTTCATTGCAGCTTTGCAACTACGGCCTGGATTTCGCCTATCTCTCCAAGGCCATTTCTGCTAACTGTGGTATGCATTTCTGTTAGCTCTGTTATGCAGTGGCCTCTGGTTGCCTAGCTACAAGGGGGTTGGGCTGTACAGTTTCTTTCAATTTGCTGTTTTCGTGCGCTTTGCCTCAGAGCTTGCCTGGAACTGCTTGCTTTCAGTTTTATTCCTAGTAGAAGTACTTTTCTCTAAATCTATGGAGCCAAGGATTTTTCTTTCCTAGGAAATGGACAGAGGCACCCTGACATTAGGCAAGCTCTGCTTTAATGGTCAACCTGGAGACAGCAGTCTACCATGGGGACCAAGTATCCAATGTCCAACCACAGCCCAGGACAGGAAACTTGCAGGCCAGGGGCCTGCAACCTTAAACACTCAGAGCCATTTGGACCCATTTCCCACAGAAAACATCGGGAGCCACAAAACCTGGGTGGGCGTGGCCAACTCAACATCACTTACTCCCACCCCGTCACATGACCCCCTAGCACGCGTACCCAGCCGGTTATTAGGGCAGACAACTGGTTGTTAAAAAACACAGGGAGCCACAAAACCCTTTTGATCTCTCTCTCTCTCCCCCTCCCTCCCTCTCTCTCTCCCCTGTGTATCTCTGTCTCTCTCCCCACCTCTCTCCCCTCTCTGTATCTCTCTGTCTTCCTCTGCCCCCACCTCTCTCCCCCCTCTCTCTGTATCTCTCTGTATCTCTCTCTCTCCCCTCTCTCCCCCTCCCTCTCCCACCTCTCTCTGCCTGTCCCACCTCCCCTTTTATTAATG
>QLTV01003287.1:100069-111357 GCA_003457575.1 Thermophis baileyi | reverse complement strand
CTCCTGCCCTTGTCACCTCACGGTGACGGTTAGATTATTGCAACGCGCTCTACATGGGGCTACCCTTGAAGAGTGTTCGGAGACTACAGTTGGTCCAGAATGCGGCTGCGTGAGCTGTCATGGGTGTATCTAGGTACACCCATATTACACCAATTCTCCGCGAGCTGCACTGGCTGCCTATTGGTCTCCGGGCACAATTCAAGGTATTGGTTATTACCTTTAAAGCCGTATATGGCTCAGGGCCAGGTTATCTTCGAGACCGCCTTCTACCGCATAGCTCCCAGCGACTGGTAAGATCCCACAGGGTTGGGGTCCTCCAGGTCCCATCAGCTAAACAGTGCCAGTTGGTGGGCCCGCGGGGGAGGGCCTTCTCTGTGGCTGCCGCGGCCCTCTGGAACCAGTTACCTCCTGAGATCCAGACCACCCCCACCCTGCTGGCCTTCCGGAAAGCCGTGAAGACCTGGCTGTTCCAGCAGGCTTGGGGCCGTTGATCTCGCCTCTGTAATTTGGCGACCCACAGGGTTGGTGTCCTCCAGGTCCCATCAGCTAAACAGTGCCAGTTGGTGGGCCCGCGGGGGAGGGCCTTCTCTGTGGCTGCCGCGGCCCTCTGGAACCAGTTACCTCCTGAGATCCAGACCACCCCCACCCTGCTGGCCTTCCGGAAAGCCGTGAAGACCTGGCTGTTCCAGCAGGCTTGGGGCCGTTGATCTCGCCTCTGTAATTTGGCGAGATCCGGCCATGAAACGGTGTGTATAGGTTTTTATTTGTTGTTGAATGTTTTTAATATGTTTCTTGTTAATAGTTTTTATATTTTTATAATGTTTTTATTGTTGTAAGCCGCCCAGAGTCCTCCGGGAGTTGGGCGGCATAGAAATAAATAAACTAAACTAAACTAAACTAAATCTTAGGGTCCATATAGTCTCTTTTTATTTTCAACTTCTAATGTCTCAAATTCGAATATTAATCCAATCCAATCTGATTCCAAATTTTATTGTCTTCCACAGCCATAGAAAAACAAAACCAAACAATATAGGCAAAACAAACACTCCTTAAAAATTCTCAGAGCTTCCAAATTATCTTCCTTCAGACAAGGTCAGTTTATACAGCTGCACTTTCTTTTTTAATTTCCACAACGTGTTGCAATATTTTCTTCTCTCCAGCAGATGGCTCTCTCCAATACATAATATACCCAAATCAGCTAGTTGTCAAAGCTGTCAAAAAAACCAAACCCCTTTAAATCCCCCCCCCAAAAAAGCTTTCTCCTGAATTTCTTCCTTTTATTATTTCTCCAATTCTTCAGTTGCAATTATAACAAGAATAATCTTTTTGGGCTTTGGTAGTTTAGTCTCCACTTTCTTTCTTTCCTCTATACAGTTCCCAAATGCCAATTAGCCACTATTTTCAGCTTGGGAAATTCTTTTAAAATCCAAATTTAAGAATGCCTTTTACCTGTGAGTCGGCCACTCTCTCACCCAGTTCCAGCACTCCATCCAAACACCACTCCTGCACATAAACTTAGTCCGGTTGCCCCAGCTTTGTAGTGGTCATTGAAAAATGGCCCCCGCCCCCGCCGCCAGTCCGAAGAGCTGTCTCTGATCGATCGAGGAACTTGCCTGCTCCTCTCGGTCGTCCGAGACGCCTCTCCTTCTTCACCGTCCCTTCAGGACAGTTCCGGTCCGAAGACCCCCCCCAACAGCAATTTGTCAGACTGGATTTTCACGAAGCTAATCGGAGCCTCACTATTTTCCAGCCTGTCTCGCTGCGATGCTTCCGGTCGAATCCGAGAGACTGCATCTTGAATCTCTTGTAGATCAGATGATTGTTTAGCCTTTTTAGGTCCAAGATCGCCCTTCACACACACCCCGGAAGACTTTGGGACTACAAATAGGATTGAATAGAATCCCTGCCCCTGCTGATCCACCGGAACCGGCTGGATAGCCTGAATCTCCAATAGGTGTTGGATTGCGGCCTCCATGAGACCCTTTTTGTGTTGTTTCTTGATATGGGGCAACATATGAAGAATCTCAGGGGTGTGGAAATTCGAGCGTGAGGCCTAGTCTCACTGTGTTTAGGACCCAGGAGTCTGTCGTGGTTGCCTCCCATTGATTTGCGAATAGCCTTAGGTGGCCACCAATGAGAGGGTTGGACCTGGGGTCACTTGTAGCGTCGGAAGGGTCTGCCTCCAGTGCCACGAAATGGCTTCCTGTTCTGGATTTGTTGCCTGTTTCTGTCTCGAAATCTAGTTCTATCTGCCTGGCGATCAGCTTTGTTGGGGTATGTTCTCTGAGAGTAGGCCAATCCTGAATCTGTTGGCCAAAAGGAAGGCCTGTGAAAATAGGGCGAGGGGCGGTCGTTCCGCTTGCCTATATAGGGAAGGGAGGATCTTTCCCTTCTCCTTGGTTTCCACCAAGATGGGACTCCACGGCCTCTCCAAACAGCTTGCCACCCTTGAAGGGTGCAGAGGCTAGTCTCCATTTATATTTTGCGTCTGCCTGCCAATGTCGAAGCCACAGCAGACGACGGGCCGTTAGCGAAGATGCAATGGCCCTGGAAGCAAATTTGGTTGCATCTAGGGTGGCATCAGCCGAAAATTCTGTCACTGCTATCAACTTGTTGATATCCTGCTGGATGCATTGGTCATCAGATGACATTCGTGTTTGCATCTGGCAAAGCCAGAGTAAGGAGATTCTATTAAAGAAGGAAGTGGTAGTTGCTGCCCTTACTGCCCAGGCTGCTGCCTGATGAGCCCTGCGAAGGGTCAGTTCAACCATTCAATCCTGTTTTCAGGGCATCTGCTGTGTCCTGAGACAGGAGAGTGGAGGATGCTAAGGCTGTCACAGGACCATCTACCGTTGGTAACTGCAGCTCCTCAGCAAATTCTGGATCTATATTATAATATCTTTTGTCATTTCCACTTGGATTGGTGTAGGTTCCTGGATGAACCCATTGTCTCCAGACTACATCACGGAATAATTGTGGTGAAGGGATCACCTCACTCTCCGTTGTTGGCTTTGTAAAGAGGAGCTCATTTGGGTCTGGTAACCCCAATGCTGGCTCTAATGTGCTTGGCTCAGTCCCCATATGGGCTGTGGCCTTGGCTTTAAATAGGAGGGATTTAAAGTAGGCTGGGTGAAAAAGCCCTGTGAAAGCTGGAGGGTCAGGAACTAACCCCTCATCCTCTGAGAGTATTAGTTCTCTCTGCTCTTCCTCCCCTGAAAACCAATCCTTACTGTGTAGGGATGAAGTGGGTGAGGTTCCCTAATGTTCGCCAAGTCTGCATGAACCTGAGAAGTCAGGTATTGAGACGAATCTGATGTCACAGAATCAGCTTGGTTTCCTTTCTGCAATACTGCAGAAATCCCCTGCGTTATGGAGATCAGGAGTTTCATTTGCTCAGAAATCTCTGGTCCTTGGTTCTCCCCTGGGTGGAGCCCCGCCACTGTGGGGGTAAATGTGATCTCTGGAACAGATTGCTTGTTTTAGATTAGGCTCCCAATGACTCTCTGATTGCAGTCTATTTGACTGTGGCGCAAAGGGATCCTCAAAGCTGCTGTTGTGGCCCGCCAGCGTCCCGTGCCGGTGCTCATGGAACCCGAGGATCATGAGGCGGTTGTGGCACGGTACCATCAGCCCGTGCACCTGGCGCCCGAGTCAGAGAGCGAGGAGGACGATGAGGCGGTTGTGGCGAGGTACCATCGGCCTGTGTACCTGGCACCCGAGTCAGAGAGTGAGGAGGCTGAGAGTCAAGCAGGGCCTTCTGTACCTCCTGAGGAGCCCATCAGGGGCGAAGAAGAAGAGGAGGAGCCTCTTCTTCTCAATGCTTGGGCACGCAGGGCTGCTAGAAGACAAGAGTGGCTACTCAGGAGGAGTTGTGTACTTGTTCCAGTACGGGTCTTGTTTCCTGCATTCCTAGTTCTGGGAGTATTGCCAAATACAGTCAGACCTGCTCACAGTATCTCTTGGACTCTGGCCAGCTGTTAAAGATTAGACATTTACCAGCGGAGATTTGGAAAACCCTATTCTGACTTTATTTTGTTTTCAAATTATTATGTTGCTCCTAAGAAGTTATTAGGAGACATTTATTAGTAAAAGAACAGTGTTTTGCAGTTTGTGTGTGTGTATTATTGGTGGCTCGTCGCTGGGGCAGAACAGCTGCTTTTTATAAAAGGTAGCTGTGGAGATTGTTCTCAGGTGCCATCTGGCAGCCGAATCTGGAGGCTGATAGTCTCCTGTTTCCTGGTTGGATCAGACCAGGAATGGGAAGTGAAGGAATTTCCCCCAGGAGGATCTGTCTGTTTCCTTCTCTCAGCTTGCCTCTCAGCCTTGGAAATCTTTTTCTCCAGAGCCTTTTGGCGTCTCTGGGCATCTCTTTCTTCAGCCTTAGAGGCTTTTCTGGGATGCAAGGCTTTAGCCCTTATTTGGGCAGCCACTGCTTTGCTGCCCGTTCTTGATGCTGAGGCATCTTTCTGCTCAATATTGGGCTGTGCGGGGGCTCCCGTTTCTTCCCCACTCACATGAGCCATCTCGTGGTTCTCTGAGGCAGCATTATCCTCCATCCTTTGTTTCTCCTTCTGGGGAGGCGCCAGAGAGTCTGCGCTGAAAAGCGCGCCAAACGTCAGCTCTGTTTAAAGAGCCGGAAGAAGGTGGGGGGGCTGAGCCAAACAAAGACCCCAGCCACATTGCTCTACAGCAATGCCGGATCGAGCTTAGTCATTGCTCTGCGGATATGCCGAATCGAGCTTAGTCGTTGCAGCGGCTGTGTCAATCAAATGGGGAAACCAGCTGAATCGTTGGGGCAACTCTTTAACCAGTAAGCAGCTAAATCCTGCAGCGGTAAACTTGCGCTCTGAAACTGTTCCAGTAGCCGAAACACAACTAATTCCCGAAGCGCTGTATTCTTTGCCAAAAAACAGCTGATTGCTGAAACGGCTGCAATCCTCCCCCGTAATTCGCGCTACTTGCCTGATTCCTGAAGCGGCTGTATCGTGCACCAAACTCCATGCTGTTTTCCGAAAAACAGCTGATTTACTGTTAAATCCTTTGTCGGTCTCGCGCCAAACAGCTGATTGCTGCCACGGCTGCAAGGCTCAACTGGGAGACTCCGTTACTGAAAAGAGCTGAGAATCCAAAACCTTTAACTCCGCCTTTTTGCTCTTCTCCTAAAACGCATATCTCTTGGGCACAGACTGAGTTGAAACTGGGATACAGTCAAGAGAGGTGTGGCTACAAAGTTTAAAAGGACTCAGTCTCTGGGCAGAAAGGCAGAGTTAACCCATGCTTTTGGATTCTCGGCTCAGCACACCGGAGAATAGACCAAATAAAAGAGGTGGAGTTGCACTATATATAAGAAATAACTACATCTCTACAGAAAGAGTACAACAATGATGAAAATTGCCTTGAATGCATTTGGGTCAATATAAAAGGGTGGGGGGAATGACATTGCCATAGGTGTATACTATAGACCAACCAGACGAACTAGATGAACTTTTTGCTAGTCAGCTAACTAAGGTATGTAGGAAGCACATCACAATAGTAATGGGGGATTTTAACTACCCTGACATCAACTGGGAGACAAGTCTGCACCAAGTGGAAGACCAAATAGGTTCCTGACAAACCTAGCAGACAACTTTGTTTCCCAAAAAGTAGAGAAGGGAACAAGGGGATCAGCCATATTGGACTTAATTCTCACTAACAGAGATGAAATGATAGAAGGTGTTGAAACTACAGAAACCTTGGGGGGGGGGAGATCATGCAATATTGGAATTCAACATTACGCAAGCCCAAGCAATAGAACAAAGTCAAACTAGAGTGTTGGACTTTAAGAGAGCTAATTTCAATAAACTTAGAGAGAGTGTTAAGGAATTGTGCAGAGTAACCTCTGCTTCTGAAGGCTTGCACAGTGAACCGTAATGTTGCAATAGATATCAGTAATGATTCAGTCAATAAACAGATACGTTGAAGTGTATAAAAGTAGTTTACTTAAAGAAATAGCACAGTCCAAATAACAGTCCGAATCATACACGTTTAGTCAGTCAGTATTCAGAAGTACAGTAGTCTTCTTACCAGCCTTTCTTTGTCTTAATCAGCAAACAAAGAGTTCTCTACTATCACAGATAGCTAGCTATACACAGAGCTTACTCTCAAACACAAAGTCACTTCACCAATGGATCAGCAAAAGAGACCATGTTCTCTAGCTCCCTCTTATGGCTGTTACTGCCAGTCAGAATGCAACAATGCATTTAAAGCAATATTACATATATACATTAAACAATGATTTGTGGCTTGTTTATATTAACCAACCCAACCGTTTGGACAGAGTCCTAACAGAGAGCTTGGGAAGGATTTCATGGATGAGAATCCTCAAGGAGTTAATATAGGGAAGAAAACACCTGTCTACCCCTAGACAAGTTCAAATCACCAGGACCTGATGGATTACACCCCAAGGTTCTGAAGGAACTGGCAGATGAGATCTCAGAACCACTGAACTATATCTTTCAAAGATCCTGGAGCACCTGGGAACTGCCAGAAGACTGGAAAAGAGCTGCTGTAGTTCCCATCTTCAAAAAAAGCGGGGTGGGAATAGATTCAGGAAACTACAGACCTATCAGCCTGACCTCAATACCAGAGAAGATTCTGGAAAAGATAATCAAGCAACGAATCAGCAAACACCTAGAAGCAAACAAAGTAGTAATAACCAAAAGCCAACATGGGTTTGTCAAAAACAGATCATGCCAGACTAATCTTATTGCATTCTTTGACAAAGTGACAAAATTAGTGGACCAGAGAAATGCTGTAGATATAATTTACTTGGACTTCAGTAAGGCATTTGATAAAGTAGACCATAACCTATTACTTGATAAGATAGAAAAATGTGGGTTAGACAGCATCATCACCAGATGGATTTGTAACTGTCTGACTAACCGCACTCTACATGTAGTCCTCAATGGAACTGCATCTACATGGAGGGAAATATGCAGTGGGGTACCCCAAGGCTCTGTTTTAGGCCCAGTACTCTTCAACATCTTCATCATTGATTTGGACGAGGGGATAGATGGGAAACTCATCAAATTTGCAGACAATGCCAAGCTAGCAGGAATAGCCAACACTCCAGAAGATAGGCTTAAGATACAGAAGGATCTTGACAGACTTGAACAGTGGGCGCTATCTAACAAAATGAAATTTAATGGTGAAAAAAGTAAGGTTCTACATTTAGGCTAGAAAAACAAAATGCACAGGTACAGTATATATGGTATCTCGCTCAATAGTAGTAACTGTGAGAAAGATCTTGGAGTCCTAGTAGACAGGACTCTGTCTACTAGGCAAACAAAAACAGACGGTGGGATGGAGTAGGTGGGCTCTTAACTGGGGCTTATTTTTGGGGTACAGTTTATATTAGGCGCATGCTAAAATCATGCTAAGGCTTATTTTCTGGGTAGGTCTTATTTTCGGGGAAACACAGTAGGAAGATATTGGACTCTTTCTGAAACATAGAGGGAAAACCCAGTATTTGGTGGCTTGGAAAGACTTCCCTCCCTTAGAAACTGAATGGGTTGACTCCAAACACATTAAGGCATCCAAACTGCTTAAAAAAATTCCACAATGTCCAAATAAGCCTAGATGACCATCCAATTTATTTTGTATTCTGTATGTATCTCTCCCTCCCTTCTTGATTCTTCTGCAGGACTAACGTCTCTGTCAAGGGGGGCAGTATGTCAGGTCTGCCATCTTCTGCTTGGTGTCTTGCTGGCATCCTGCCATCAAAGGCTGGGGGGGAGAGGGGACATGGGGGGAAGAAATGGACAATTAACCTGTATGAGTATGTGATGGGAAAGGGGGGGGGGAATGACAGTTTGACAGAGAACAGAGAAGCTCAGAACCAGTTTGTGCCAACACTCAAGGCCATGCACCCTGAGAAAGAATGTGGATTACCCCAAACATCTCAGTGTTCTCAAAACAGCTGGGCGAATCTTCATTGGCTGAAGATGAACTGGTCATAGGGGGAGGGCTGGGATGAGGGGAAACATTTTGTTTCCTTTTACATTTCTAAAACATTCCTTTTAGCGCTGGAAAATTAGTTCTAGCCTGACTTTACTGCAGCCAGCATCTTTTAGTAAAAGAACCTATCACTTCATCCAAATGGAGTTGAGGGTCTTTCTTTCCTAAGGGATCGGACTGGGGCAAGTCTGACTTGTTTTCAAAGTCAGCATTTTGGCATTTACTCAACAAGGTGGTTACTTTGGCAGAATGCAGAATTCTCTGAAGGGGGGAGGGGATCTTCCCTGCTCCTGGGCACTCAAAAACAGAATGGTGACACTGGGAGGAGCCTAATATGGCATTGTTTCTTCACAGGTCCACAGGTTTGTTTCTTCACAGGTTTACTGACCTGGGACTATCTAGCATTTTTAAAAATATTTTTATTAGCGATTTTTATATAAATAAAAGATTGACATGAAAATGTATAAAGGGTAACAAAAAGTGCAAGAAATAGTACAGATACAAAAGATTTCTTCCATAAATAGAATTAGGACAAAAAAGATATAAAATATCTAAAGAAACTACTTCCAATCTTCTTTAAACAGTTAGTGTCATTATGACTCCTCTCTTTTTAAGATTAGATTACATGGTTCCCTTTTTCCTCATATTTATTATTAAATAGGTTTATATAGTTGCCCAACTCACACACTGTGACTCTAGCTGGCGTACATTACAAATTAACAATATAAAAACCCCTTAAACACACACACACAAATCTGTGATAGTAACACAAGCCACGTGACTGGCTCCAAATCAACCTGGAGTACCCAGGCCCAATGATAGAATTGTTTTCATGCCCTTCTAACAACAAAAGGGGCCGCCTTTATTTCTGCAGGAAGAATGTTCCAAAGGGAGGAAGGCATACAGAGAAGGATCTCCTTTTAGGTATATTCAATCCCTTTTAATCTGTAAATCCAAAAATCACCATTTTCTTTTTTTAAATTTTCAACAGAAAGTCCATAAAAGGTTTCCAGTTTTTTTTATAAAAGTACATATTGTCTTATCCCTGATCAAACAGGTCAGGGATTTTGCATTTCTGAAAATTCCGCCATCTTCACAATCCACTCCTCCATTGTGGGTATCTCACTATTACTCCATTTTGGTGCACATAAGTCTGCTGCAGTTACCAGGTACAAAACCAATCTTCTGGCCTGGCCTGGCCTGATAAGGTTTGCAAAAATCCGAGCAACCAGTGGATAACGAGAGTGAGTTTGCACTTCACATTCTATCTTTAAAGAGCAACAGAACTGAGATTCCTATATTCAGCTGCAGCCACCTTTTCTTCTCACGCTCTCGCGTCTGAATATTTTTTTTCTGACGTTAGAGTTTTTGCCTGCTAGGGTTTTCTGTTTCGTGCTCTACGCGTTAGGCAGAACAAGAGGATCGGCTGGTTGCTTTACTGGATCATTAGTTTCGTTCAGTTGCGCCTCTTTACGAAGAATTTCCATGCCAGAATTCGCTACCGAAAGATGCTTCTTACCCTGAGCTTTGTATTTCCAATCTTTAACCTTACACCATACTTACCTTTTACCCGATTGTAGCTGAAAAAATCAGGACATCAAATGGCAACCTTCCTTCTTCCTGGGCGACTTTTCTCCAAGAGATTTCTGTTTAGTAAGAGGAAGCGCGACGGTTCCCAACACTTTTTTTCCATTGTCCTCATCGCCCTTTGGGCGTGCTTTGTCCGGCGCATAGTGGAGAAAAAAGACTAGCGCTTTGCGCACGCGCCGCCCTTCGATTTCTATTTCTGGCCATTTTGATATCAGGAGGCTGTGAATAAGCAGGAGTCGGTCGGGAGTAATTCCCCAGGTGAGTTCTTTGCCTTGGATAGCGCCCTCCTGGGGAAGGAACCAGCGAGCACTAGGAAGAAACAAGGGTAAAAATTGTACAAATTCTCGATTTCATGGGTGAGAGTCAAGTCTGAGGCGGCGCCTGTTTTAGTGTAGGGAAAGGCAGTTCTCCGCGACAAGCTCGAAAAAGTGGCTGCTGCCTGTTCTCCTGGCGTCGAGTCCCAGAGTGACGTCAATCTGGGAATCTAGCGCCGATTGCCCGTCGTTCACTTGAATGAGTGGGGGTGCTGGTGTGTATGTTAAGACACGGAGAGCACGTGTGAGCGCTATATTGAATCCCTGAGGGATAAAAGAGGCGCGCCTTAAATCTCATGAATTTCAGTGGGAATTGAGGCTAGCGACTTGTAGTCGGTTTATGCATCATCTTCCCGAAATGGTCATGGTGGGATCCTTCTTGCCTGCCCTCTTGCTTTCTTCGGAAGGTCGCAGGACTGTGCAGGAGTTGATACACTTTTGTCTCATTCTTTAAAAATCGTTTTAGAGAAATATTCTGCAGTTAAAGAAAGATGCATCCTGGCTTTCTTCCACAAATAGAGTTAGTACAAAAAAAGCCCAGCTTTGCCTGATCAAGGACGGATTTCCAGGAATTTTGTCCGAGGTAATAAATAGAATTTGAGATCACATGACTCAGCGGTCTCAGATGGCAATATAGAAATCTTTATTTATTCCATTCATTTCTTAGCATTTCCATATCACATTTATTGATAAGTATCTATAGAAAATAATAGTTTTTTAGTGTCAAAAGATTTAAGTTGTTTTAGTATCTCAGCTGTCTCAGAATCTAAGAATAATGCTAGTCCAAACAATATTAACAAATATTATAACTATATATGTTGTCATATAGACAATAATTGTCTCTTAACATGTTAGAAATTCATCTTCATTATTTATCAATTGATCCAAAGTCAGTATCTCCACTTCCTACCAATGTTTCCATATCATATTTTTCCCAATTTTTAAAATTTAGTTTTCCCAGAAAGTTAATTAGCATAGGAAAAAGGGTCAAATCTTTTTTTTAGACATTATGCCCCATAGGTTTCTGATATAATTGTTTCCAGAGATACTAGAGGTTTAGTATAATTACATGCTATTAACTAAGTGATATCTTTCAGTATACAGTTGCAAGAAAAAGTATGTGAACCCTTTAGGATTATGTGTAGTTTTGCATGAATTGGGCATAAAATGTGCTCTGAACGTCATCTAAGTCACAACAATAGAAGAACACAGTCTGCTTAAAATAATACTACACAAACATTAGATGTTGCCATGGTTTAATTGAACATAACATGTAAACATTCACAGTGCAGGGAGGAAAAAGTATGTGAACCTTTGGACCTAATAATTGGTTGACCCTCCTTTGGCAGCAATAACCTCAACCAAACGTTTCCTGTAGTTGCAGATCAG
>QLTV01003287.1:77688-89841 GCA_003457575.1 Thermophis baileyi | reverse complement strand
GTCTCGTGTTGTTTGTTAATAGTTGATCTAGTCATAGATTAGTAATAGCTTTGTATAGGGTTGAATGTATGGGTTCAGTTGTAGATTCATTTAGTGTCCAGTTAATATGAGGTAGGTTGAGATCACCAAGAAAAATAAGAGGGTGTGGGTAGGAGGCTGCCCACGTTAGTAGTGAGGTTAACTTGTTCGCATGTGTGATGTCGTAATCGGGGGCTCTGTAACATAGTAGAAAGCGAAGTGTGGTATTTAAGGACAGTTCGCAGACTATGGTTTCTGGTAGAGCGAGATCATGTTTAACTTGAATATTTTTTAGGTTTAGTGATTTTTTATAGAAGATGGCAACTCCACCTCCTCTGCGGGTTTTGCGATCGGACTGGTAAACATGATAGTCTCTTACTTTGATAATGGAGTCAGGGAGGGATGCGTTCAGCCATGTTTCGCAGACAAATATAATGTCGAATTTAGCAGTTTTAAGTAAGAGGAGGAGATACAATACAACTTATATTATCCACCACAAAGGAACTCAGTGTCTCTCACTCTGGCTTGTCTATTTCATTTCATTTTATTTATTAAACTTTTATGCTGCCCATTTCCCTATAAGGCTGACTCTGGGCTGCTTACAATATAGCAGTACATAGATAGAGTACTTGTAAGCTCCAGCTTAACTTTCAGGCTCTAAAACTAATGCTATGTGAAAAGTGTTGAACGTTTTATCAGATTTTGTCTCCATAGACCATATAGTTTTTTTCATTCTCTCCCCCTTTCAAACATCATCTTAGTGTCCCCAAGAGCAAATCCTTACAGTCAGAAAACAGATGTCTTCCCAGACTCTTACCGTGTCAAGGTTGACTCAGCCTTCCATCCTTCAGAGATTGGTAAAATGAGGACCCAGATTGTTGGGGGCAATATGCTGAGTCTGTAAATTGCTTAAAGAGTACTGTAAAGCACTGTGAAGCAGTATATAAGTCTAAGTGCTATTGCTATTCCACAAGCAAAGGAATATTCACCAGATTCCTTCTAAAAAATGGAATGCCTCTGTATACATTGGCACTTTGACAGCATTCTAGATTCAGAATTAAATAGAGAATGCAGCATAACAGTGATAGATGGTGCAGTGATTAGACTGCTCTTTCAAACTTCACTAAATGAGGGGAAAATTGTCTTCATTAACTAGCTTGAATAATATCCACGAACAATTTTGAAATGTAGCAAATGAAATGTCTCTCTGAATATTTCAACATCCAAATCAGTATTTGTTACCTTATTGCACTTGTGCCATTCTTGTGTGCTTCAGTTTCAAGTTGACACAGAGAGTACCCAATCAAGGAAACATGGACACCAAGTTTCAAATTATTTTCTACAGTGTTATCATTTGTATTAAGCAATAATATTTGAAACTTAACCATGGTCGATCTTTCTTATGTGACTCCTTTTCTTTTTAAAAAGATGCTGCTTTATGAAGAAATAAAAAATATGGCATGATTTATAAAAGGAGAAACTGATGAACATCATCTTTGGCTTAGTATTTATTTTGGGGCGCCAGAACTTACATTGCCATTTGTGTTGCAAGATGGTTCTAGGCCATTGCCCTGAAGAATCCTATTTTTGAAATGTTGACAAAGTGAGAGCCTAGTTAAAAAAAGCAAGTCTGAAGTGTAAAGGTTTAGCAATTAAGGATGAATGCTGGTCTTCTGAAAATCTTCTCTGTCCCCCTGCTCCCAAATCTATCAAACTCTCTATTTGATACTAGTAGAGAAAGAGGTACAAGTATGGGAAGTGGTTGGAAATGAGGCAGAAAGTTCTGTGATGGATATGTTAGTCCTCCCATTTAGATTAGGACTGTGTAGACATGCTTCCTTCTGGTTGAAGATGAGTTCAGATGGTTAAGATGAACTCCTTGCAGTTGGCCATCTGGGAGATTTCTAGGTCAGCGCAGATGGGCCGTTGGCTAAACAGGTTATTAGAGCATCCCCAGGTGAGGGGACAGCTTTCAGTCTCATCTACACCTCCCTTCCAATCCTTATCCAGAATGGCCAGACTCACTTTGACCTGCTCACATCTCATTCTAAAGGGATTATTTGATTACTTTCTCTGTTTACAAATTATTTCTTGAGCAGCCCTGTTAAATCAGTTCCATAGGATTAGAGGGAATCTTGGAGATCATCTAATCCAACTGCCTGTCCATTGCAGGAATCCTCGTTCCATCTTGGAAAAAAGGCCACCCAAATTTTTCTTGAAAGTACCTATAACTTTAGGAGGCAGGTGCTCCACTGCATAATTGTTTCACAGTTCAGAAAGTGAATATTTCCATTTTCACCAATTTGGTAGGTCTCTTTTAGATTCATTCATGGAAACTTTCATGAAGTAGCTGTGCGTATTCTTTTTGAAACAGTTGAAGCTGCTTAAACCAATCTTCATCTATGGCTGAGTCTGTCTTGCTGATTTTATCCAAGCCAGATAAAAGAGTCAAGACAGGCCACTTTCTTGCATGTATATATGTGCTATGTTTCTCACTGTGGATCACACTCTTCTTTCAGCCATAATGACTTTGTTGCTATTCTGGATCTTCCTGAAGGTGAACACCAGTACAAGTTCTTTGTGGATGGCCAGTGGGTTCATGATCCCTCTGAGGTAATTCCATTTTCTTCTATCTGTCTTCACCCTGATGGCTGAGAGGCCCTGCAAAGTATGAGTATGGATGAGGTAAGGCTTGGCACCTCACAGGCATCCTGCCATCAAAGGCTGAAGTGGGGGGGAGGAGGATGGAAGGGCAATAAAGCTGTGTGTGTACGTGATGGGAATTAGAGAGGAGGGAATGACAGGTGATAAATACCGGAGCAGCCCGGACTCAGTTTGTACCCAAGGCCAGGCACCCTGAGAAAACATGTGGATTACTCCAAACATTCTCAGCGTTCTCAAAACATATTGGCTGGAAATGGACTGGTCATGGGGGGAGGGATGGGCTGCGGGCAAACCATTCTGTATCTTGTGAGCATGGGAAAATTCAGAGCTAGCCTCACTTTACTGCAGCTGATACCGAAAGTAAAAGAATGCTTTGCTTTAACCAAATGGAGTCAAGGGTCTTTCTTTCCTAAGGGATCAAATTGGGGCAGACTGACAGACTAGTTCTGCAGTTGTGGTCAACCCAGAGAGGAAAACACCTTTACCATGGGGACCGTGCAAATGATGTCAGCTCAAAGGAGTGACCAGGAAGAGACCGAAGCCTAGAGGGAAGCATCCTCAAAAACCCCTCCTGGAGGGCTGGATCTATCCAGCTGGATCTGTCCAGTGGCTGGGAGAGGACGACCCATCAAGAACCCTTCCTTGGTGGGTCAGAAAAAAGGAAGAGTGGAAAGAGAAACCCATGGGAGTGACATTCACCTGTGGGGGCCATGGCAGCTACCGGCAAGTGGAGCTGGAGGAAGAATCGAGCACAGGCGAGCTGGAGCAAGAGGACTAGATGCTGGAGCAAGCCATAAAGTTCCTGAGGGGGGCTTTCGGTAACCTCTAAAGCATGGGAAGCCCTAACCCAGGTGGCACATCCCGCTAACCAGCCACGGCAAGCGATGCAGGAAAATGAGCAAGGGGTCCTACAGCCATGCACCTACATTTCTAAAAAGCTAAATGAGATGTAGTGGAGATGGGCAGATTGGGAGAAGGAAGCCTATGCAGTATGCTGGGCACTCCTAACTTGGAGGCATTTTCTAGAAGAGGGGAAAACCCCATAGACTGATCATAAAAACTTAGAAGCCTTGAACACCACCACCACCCCCTGGAGACTATTGCCCAAACAGGCCCAGTGAGCCTGGTACTTTAATCAATTCAACTCCACATCTTGCAGATGCTTTATCCAAGCTGCCACAATACAATAGTTCAAAGCCGGAGGTAATTAAACCAATGATGCCCTCCAGGCAACTGGTGGCCCCAGTCACCATCCGGGCACAGGCCAAAATGAAAACCCAACTAGCCAATGATTTGAAGGGCGCACTAAAGGCAGCTTTGGAGGAGGATAAGTGGTTCCAAATACATAAGGGGGAATGTACAGTGCAAGATGGTCTAACTTGGGTGGGGACTAAACTATAAGTCCCGCAAAGCCAACAATTAATGGTTCTACAAAAAAGCCATGATTCAAAAGTGGCAGGGCATTTTGGCTTCATAAAAATCCTGCACCTAGATTCACTGGTTGGCATCGCAGCAGGACGGATATGGGATAGCGGTCCTCCATGGAGCACCGCGAAACCCAGCCGATACCTGCTTGCCAGGAGACACTACGGGGTCAAAGCCACCCTGGAGAGGTGGTGAAGAAAGAAGGGATGCTTTGTAGATTGCGAGGAAACAGCAATTTCCTCGTTTGATCCAAAGAAACCCTCTTGATTGGCAGCAGAGACGAGGGCCATTTTGGCAAGACTGAAGCTGTGACAACCCGGACAAGAAGATTATGAGCTGTAGCGGTTCGTGGACAGAGAATTGAAACTGGGTGAGACGACATTCAACTTCTATACTAGAGATCTAAACCCAAAGAAAATATTTTTTTTAAAAAAGACTCTCCAAAACGCTAAGAAAGTGGCAAATTAACACATGGAGAAAGATTATAGACCCAAAAGTGAAACAAACTTAATGGAAGACTATGAAGTTTTAAAATATAGAAAACCCAGACTGGAACTTGTAGTAGTGTGAAAAGTGACTTAATTTGTGGATAACATTGTTTGATTATTGGAAGAAATTGTATAAAGAAAAAGGAATCTTGGTTTTTTTTTCTTTTTTCCCGGTTTTTTTTTTTTTTGGCAGTCAGCTGTTCTAACTTTGCTTTGTTTAATGCTGGAACTTTGAGCGGGGGTGCCATCTACTGGTGAAAGAAGATATTATACTAGTACACAGTGGGAAACGACCTTGGCAAGTGAGGATTAATTGATTAATTGATAACACAAGAAAAACAAAGGAGAACAAAGGAAATAGTGAAAGGTAAACAACACCTGGAAGGCCTTTATATTTTGGATCCATATCTACTGGTTTTTTTGGCGGCTTGGAAGTATTGAGTTAGCCTTTTGAAGATTTATTAGGCAAGGTGGATTATAATTAACAAGAAACATCCTTGAAATTGAACATTTGATTCTGTGGATTAAAGACATTTGGGGAAATTTGATGGGCCAATCTGGATTATTAAGACTATTTGATAGAACACTCTACGAGGCGAAAAGGACAGAAGAGAGAAGAAAAATTAAACAAGACTTAAAAATTTAGAAAATTTAGAGGGTGCAAATTGGTAAATTTTAAGGACTATAAATTTAAGGGATTTTGAGAAACAGTTCCAGGACTGTGTAAATTTTATTAATACTGGCATTTTTGGTGTTTTTGGGCAACTGGGATATTGGAATCTTGGTGGAATATTGAGCAACTATTAGCCCATTAAATTATTACAAAATGTTTCAACAGGGGAAAATAAACAGGGGTTTATAAAGAAATATTATTGATGTTTCAATGTATTCAGGAAGATATGACAAGGAATCATAGGGAGATGATGGAATTGATGCAGGATACATATGTGAGACTAGAAAACCCCCAGCAAACAATAATAAAAGATGAATAACAAATTCAGAAAATAGAGGAGAAACCAGAAGGAAAGAATAGAGGACATAAATCCAAAAATGATACAAGCGGATAAAGATATGGAAGAGATAGTAATAATTTTCAAAATGGAACAGACAGATTATCCTCTAAGAGTTCAAAACATAGAAGAGAATAAAGAGAAAGTTCTCTTAAAAATGATGAAAGAACTACAGATGGGTACTCTAGAGATCCAACAGCAAGAGATAGGTGTTGTGGCAGATGAAATACTTAGATTAAATAAATGTGATGTAAGGAGTTACAAGATCCCAAGGGAGAAGCATGAAAGATTTACCAAAAAGTCAATAAGAGTTGAAATTCTAAAAAGGGCACGAGATGATGGATAGGTATAGAATACTTCTTAATAGGGTGGCTATCTTATTAAGAGTTAGAAAAAAGAGGTAGAAAGTAGAAACTGGGAAAATAGTATTATGTATACTGATATATAATAGGACACATAATTACCATGTATACACAAATGTTAGAAGTTGAAAGATTATGATTATGCATATCTAAATAATAATAATATTAGTACTGTGTTTAAAATATATTGACCCAGACAATACACTGTTCACCAAGCATTTATGGATGTTAAAGAAAAAACTATATATAAAACTATATTTTAAAAAATCTTGCACCTAATCAAGTGGCAATTTTGGTGGCCATCACTGAAGAAGGACATAGAGAGCTATGTGGCTAGCTGCCACATCGGTGCCTCTGCCAAAAGGCGATAAGGGAAAACACCCAGGCTTCTCCAGCCAGTAGCAGAACCTAAACCCCAATTCACTTTGCAGTTTTGGCAGGAGTTTCTGGGGATCACTCGGGCTCAGTTCCTTGCATCATCCAGCCACTAATGGTGCCAGTGAATGTGCAAATGGCGTCATGGAGCAGTACCTCAGATGTTATATTAATTATCGACAAGACAATTGGACGGACCTCCTCCCTTTCGTGGAGGTTGCCTACAATAACAATATACAGTAGCACCGGGTTCACTCCATTTAAAGTGGCCATAGGACAAGACTTTGTATTTATCCCTGAATTACCTCAGGTCACCCTGTTGACTGCATCACTGAAAGATTGAGTTGCCCAATTACAGAACACCTGGCCAATGGTGAGAAAAGTTTTGGATGAAGCTAGGGAAGCATACAAAAACAGGCTGCTAAAAAGCCGCATTAAGCCAAAGGACTTTAAGATGGGAGAAAAGGTCTATCTATCTAACAAATTCCTACAATCTAGACAACCATCCAAAAGTTGGGGCAAAAATATGTTGGACCTTTCCCCATTTAAAGGATTATTAACGGTAGAACTTGAGCTGCCAAAAACGCTCAAACAGGTACACCTGATATTTCATTGCAGCCTATTGAAACCAGAAATCACATCTTCCCTGTGTCTCGAATCGCAACCACCTCCTGACTCCATTATGATCAAGGAAGAGCAGCACTTTGAAGTCAAAGACATGTTGAACGATCCTATGCATTGGGAAAAAACCCAGTACTTGATAGCTTGGAAAGACGTTCCCTCCTCAGAAATGGAATGGGCCGATTCCAGTGGTGGGATTTGGCCGGTTCGCATCAGTTCAGCAGAACCAGTAGCTAATTTTTTGTTGAGTTCAACGAACCAGTTATGATGAATCTGTGTTTTCTGGAACACGTCTGGTTTTCATTCAACTTCCAATGCAGGAGAGACGGGGAAGTGAAAAACGGGTTGGAGGAGAAGCGAAAGGCAGCCACCTTCCTTGAATTTGGGGAGGGGACAATTGAGGAGTGAACCTATGCAGCTGATTCAGAGGACTCAGACTCTGACTGAGGCAAAAGGAAAGGAGAACCTTTTCCCACTGGGAAAATAGAAGGATCCAGATGGGTAGTGGGTAGGCAGAAGAGCAGGATTAAAAGGCGGACCGAAGCTGAGACAGATTTGGGAGGGAAATCATGTGGAGAAGGTGCGGAGACACATACACACACGGAAAGAGCGAGGAGAGAGCAATAGGATGAGGCAGGACAGAGGATTCGAGCAGAAGCTTCTGGAGAACCAGAGGAAGCTCCTGGGCAAAAGTCAGTGAGGTGGTCATGTGAATTTCGAAGCTCCCTCCCAGTGACTCTCTTGGTTCTGCTCACTCTCAGCCTCAAACTCAGCAAGGCTCAAATCCGCCAGCATGCTCAGAAGTACAAATCTCCTTTGAGAGGAACTTAATGGTCATTGCAACAGAAGTGGGTGGAGTTAGAATTTCATGCTTGAGATGCATAGGGGAAAGCGCTTGGTTATTGCAAGTTGAACTTAGAGGAGAAATGTGTCAGACAAAAGTTTCTGGAAGGTGATTTGTTAGAAACCTGAGCTGCGCATGCATGTATGATAGATATGCCACCACGTTAAAATACTGGTAGATGCCAGCCTTCCCTCTGCTGGGCCTGGGCAGCTGCTGGAGAGAGACGGGCCCATTTCAGCACCTGGCACCCAGATGCCCTCACTTCCCCCCAAGCATTTTTTTGCTAACCTGATTTCCAGCTCTGTCGCATTTCTCTGTCGCGTTTCTCAGCATTGTGTGCAGGGAAACAAAAGTTTGTGGGATGAAAAAAAAAGTTCAATCAATCAATTCCAACTTCTCGTGAAAAAAAAAATCTCGCAAAGTTGAAATTGATTGAACTTTTTTGTTTTCGTCCTACAAACTTGTTTCCCTGCACACAACGTCGAGAAATGCGGCGGAGAAACACGAAGGAGCTGGAAATCAGGTAGGCAAAGAAATACTTGGGGGAAGCGAGGGCATCTGGGCAGTGGTGGGTGGGGCAAGCTCCGTGGCACTGTGCTACAATGGAGAAACGGGAAACTGACCGATCGGCGCGAGGGAAGGAGGAGGCTGCTTTTCCTCTTTCTTCTCCCTGCTCTTCCTTCCCTCATGCCGGCTGCTCCATTTCCCGTTTCTCTATTGCAGCGCAGCACCCAGGATCCTCTTTGATAGCAGGGGAGTAATTTAACAACTAGTTCGCCCAGGGTCAAGTTGGCCATCGTGAGAGGCTCGTCCCGCATGTGCAGCGGAGCTGGAGGACGGGGATGGGCCACGCCTCCCACGACGTCCAACCTGACCCTGGGTGAACCGGTTGTTAAATTATTTGAATTCTACCACTGGCCAATTCCCAACATATTAAGGCTTCCAAACTGCTTTAAAAAATTCCATGACCAATACCCAGATAAACCCCATTAAGCTGTTTGCTAATTAAGAAACTTTGTGTGTCTCTCCCGCCCTTCTTTTTTTCTTTTGCAGAACTAACATCTCTGTCAAGAGGGGCAGAATGTCAGCTCTGCCTGGTTTGGCTTGGCGCCTCTCAGGCAATCTGCCATCAAAGGCTGGGGGGGGAGAATGGAAGGGCAATAAAGCTGTATATGTACATGATGGGAAATAGAGAGGGGGGAATAAGTGATAAAGACCAGAGCAGCCTCGGTTCAGTTTGTACTAGCATCCCGAGGTCAGGCATACTGAGAAAATATGTGGATTACCCCCAAACATCTTAGCATTCTCGAAACATTTTGGCAAGCTCCAATTATCTGGAAACATACTGGTCATGGGGGGAGGGATGGGTTGCAGCCAAACCTTTCTGTATTTTGTGAGTGGAAGAAAATTCAGAGCTAGCCTGACTTTACTGCAGCCAACACCAAAAAGAACCCTCTGCTTTAACCAATGTAGTCTAGGGTTTTTCTTTCCTAAGGGAACAGATTGGGACAGATCTGACAATAAGAAAGGTTGGTTTCTTGCTGCTGTGTATGCAGATTTAAATAAGTCAGCTTTCCAAGCTGCAAATGGCCTTCTGTGGTAAGGGTATTCTTGTGAATATGGATAATTGCAAAGGTACCATGGAAACTTAAGAGCAATCATCAATCACTTCCTTTTCAATCATTAGTACTGATTTTTAGTGATCATCCAGTCAGTTTTCATATCTTTGTGGAGTTAGGCAGGATTCCATTGGAAATTCTAGTAGTTTTTTATATGGAAGGAGAGAGAGAATTTTCTGAATTGAGTAATTTGACCCATACACCAGATACTATTTTTCAGCAGCTGAATATAAATATGGTATGGTTAAGATTGAGATCTCTACATGTGCTTCATTGACTACACAAAGCCTTCGACTGTGTTGACCATGATAAGCTCTGGAACTGCCTCAAAGAACTGGGAATATTACCACATCACATCCAGCTCATTCAGTCATTGTACTCTGATCAGGCAGCCACTGTAAGGACGGAATCTGGAGACACAAAATGGTTCAGAATTGAAAAAGGCACTCTGGAGGGTTGCATTCTATCATTTATACTATTTGACATATACCCAGAAATAGTTAAGAGAAATGGACATTTGCAGGAATCTACCATAGGGGTTAAAATTAGCAGTAGGAATATCAACCATCTCCGCTATGCAGATGATACAACATTGCTTGCAGAAAGCAAGGAAGATCTGGAGTGGTTAATCCTGAGAGTCAACGATGAAAGAGAAAAATTTGGACTGCACTTTAACATCAAGAAATGATAATGACAACTGCATAGAACACTCAGGTCAGAGTGCAAATCGAATGTCAACTGTCCAGTTAGCGAACCCAAAACAAGGAAACACTCTTGGGAGAATTGAATTCCCAAAAGTAAAAATTTATTGGATACACCATGTTGGTACTGAAGAAACGAAGCCAGCTCTGGTTTCCCGCACAAATGCTTGCCCAGTTAAACAACCCTTCTCCTTCTCCCACCCCTGGTTGATAACATTGTCCAATTATGAGACGGTCTTTTGTTATGAGAACGGTCCATCTCTTTCTCAAACACCTGCAGCAATGACCTTGCTGGCTCCAAGCTCTCAGGATCTCTGCATACATTCTCCACATTCCATCTCCCTCCCCCTAGTTCATTGGCAAGTTGAAAAGCATTAGGTATGAAAGAAGCAAAGTGCTTCAATCTTGACATGCGGACCCCTTGAAGGAAAAGGGCACCTGGAAAATATTAAACACAGATTAATTATTGTTACTTAGGTGGTCTTAGCCTTCACTAATTTCTTTAGTCCTTTGAGGTATTTTGCATGGAACTTTTCCACTAACTTGTCTGCACTAACATTTTGGGCACCTACCCACTTCGCATTGGCTGAGGGGTATCCTTTCCACTGCACTAAATATTGTAATTTCCCCTTAAAGTATCTTGAGTCCAGTATCCTCTTTATCCCATAGTGTTCCCCCACCACCATCACAGGAGGTAGAGGCTTGTCCTCGACTTGCCTCAATTTGGAGCCCTGGAAGGGTTACAATAAGCTGCAGTGGAACACTGGCTGGACTCGCCTGAATACTTTAGACAACTGTAACTCCACTGTAATGGGGTTTATGATCCGAACAATTGGAAACAGACCTATGTACTTAGGACCCAGTTTCTTACAAGGTTGATTCAGCTTTAAGTATTTTGTAGACAGGTACACTCTCTCCCCGATTCTGAACTTCTTCTGAAGAGCTCTCTTCCGATCTGCCTGTCTCTTTTGTGACTCCCTGGTTTTATTCAGGGCTTCCTGCATGTTTCCCCAAGCAGCTTTCAAGGTATCCATCCATTCAGCTATTGTTATCTACGGAGGAGGTTCCCTCGGAAACTCTGCCATTGGTACAAATTCAACCCCTGTGGTTACATTAAAAAGGGTGAATCCAGTACTGCTATGCACTGAGTTATAAACCACTTCTGCAAAAGGTAGGAGCTCTGCCCAGTTGGTTTGCTGATAGTTTACATAGCAATGTAGCTATTGCTCCACCATTCTGTTATTTTTTTCTGCCACCCCATTGGTGCACGGATGGAATCCCGAACTAGGTCCCTGGGCTGACCCTATTTGCTTTAGGAACTCCCACCAAAACTTTGCTGTAAACTGCACCCCCCCCACCCCAATCTGAAATGATGCGCCTTGGGACCCCATGCAACCAGTAAATGTGCTGCATGAACATCTTGGCTAACTTCTGTGCTGAGGGAAGCTTCGGGAATGCAATGAAGTCCGCTTGTTTTGAAAACAGGTCAACCACAGTCCAGATTACGTTGCTCCCATTACTCTCCGGCAGTTCCACTATGAAATTCATGGCAATTTCCTCCCATGGTCTGCTAGGATTAGCCACTGGCTGTAGCAATCCAGGGGTCTTCCCTGGCAATCATTTCATAGATGCACACAGTTGGCAGCTGGTTACATAGTTCTCTATGTCTTTCATCTTGGGCCACCAGAATTGCCTTTTAGCCAGGTGAAGGGTTTTTACAAATCCAAAGTGTCCAGCCGGCTTTACGTTGTGGCTTCTTTGTAGGATTTAGGTCCTCTGGCTGGCTGGAACATACAGCTTGTCTCCCACGCCAGGTCCCTCATCGTCAGGTTGGCTTTGTGATCTCTCAGCCATTCATCTTCCTTCTTTTTTTTTTAAAATAAAATAATCTTTATTAGGTTTTTCGTTAAAAACAACATATAGAACAAACATACAAAAAATACACAAAACAAAAACAAACACAATAATTACTAACCACTTTTACAGCTTTTTCAAAGTATTTTTTAATTTATTTACAAATTATAAT
>QLTV01003287.1:52881-73335 GCA_003457575.1 Thermophis baileyi | reverse complement strand
TTCACCTCTCCTCCACTCTATTATTTCTCAATGTACGTTCCTGCAGCTTCCGCTCCCACTTTCACTTCGCCGCTTTTACATTCCAGGAGCCGCTCTCTGTCGTCTTTAATATCTCCAAATCCACCAAAAGGGATCTCCTCCTGTCTCTTCCTTTTAGATGTTAAAAATCCGCTTTCCTTCACTTTCTCACCACTCGTGCCAGCTGTTTTTCACTCAACGCTTCCCTCTTCTCGTCACTCTGTCACGCCTCCGGATCGGCTCGATGAGTCGATTTCTTCTGTGACCGGATTGTGGGGTTTCCTCTCACTATCTGGAGAGATTGCCTTTCTCCTCCGATGCCTCGAGGTTTCCCCTTTCTACCACTGCTCCCTCCGAGACCAGCTTCGCCCGTGGGCCTCCGTAAATCACAAAAACACGGCAACAGCTCACGGAGGTCCGCTTGCTGCTCCGCTCCGGCGTGACTTCACCTTCCTAGCCATTCATCTTCCTTCATGGTCTCTTTTAGTTGTTGGAGTTGTTGGAGTCAGCCGGCTGAGGAGTGGCTAGTTGCCACCCCTAGCTAAGACCTGTGCTGCCAGTTGCCTGGAGTGAGTGATGGAGTTAACTATTTCCTCTCGGATGCTTTTGTATTGAGGCATCCGAGAGAGCGCATTGGCAAGGAAATTCTCTCCCCCCCCCGGCAAGTATCCTTTTTAATAATTCGGTGATAGGCATGGTTATTTGTGTGAATGAGGGGATGAATTGGCGGTAGAACTTGGCGAAGCCCAGAAAACTCTGCAGTTGCTTTCTGGTGTGAACGGCTTCCCACTCCAGAATGGCCTTCACCTTTCCAGGGTCCATCTCCACCCCCTCACTGGACACATGATACCCCAAGTAGTCTAAACTGGTTTTATGGAAGTTGCACTTAGATAGTTTAGCGCAGAACCTAGCTTTAAATAGTTTTCTTAGCACCTCCCGCACTAGTTTCACATGGTCTTCCATTATCTCAGAATAAATGAGGATATCATTCAGGTACACCAACACTCCCTTATACAGGTGCTCATGCAGCACTTTGTTGATTAGTTGCATGAACACCGCGGGTGCTCCCTGCAGCCCAAAAGGCATCTGTCATGCCCCCGTCGGAGTCTGAATCTGAGATGGAAGGCGAACAGCTGACTGGGAGAGTGGCTCCGTTGGCTGTGGAGGAAACTGGGGAAGGGCAAAGTCAGGCTGGGCAGAGCAGGGGAGAGGTAGAACAAGGGAGAGGGGTTCAGATGAAGACCAAGGCCCACCCCCTCCTCATCCTAGGGCGTGCAGGAAAGAACGCAGAAGAGAGCAATGTGGGTTGCGTGGCTTACGAGGAAGGAAAGGGCCCCGATTCCCTTCACAAGGCACACCTGGGGATGGAGTTTAAAGGAGAGGCAGTTGGGAGGGGCATTTGTCGGGAACAAACTGAATTCATCTAGTATTGAGAAGTGTGGCCTGCATTCCTGGCATTCCTCCTGACTGTTTGAATTATTGTCATGCTTCTGTGTGCTTATCTTGTCTTGCTGGAATTATTGCCATGAATTCTTCACTTCTGGGACTCATTATCTTGCCCTGCTGGAGTGATTGATTGCTTACAGTCATTCTGCTTACAGCGTTTGGACTGGAGTATCTGCAGTCAGAAGCTGCTGCAGGTTTGTGGGAGAGCTTTTCTCCAGGCCGGAGAGTAAACGGGACATTGGGGGCAAAGTTGGTGCCAATAAAGGGACTCATACCGATTCTCTGGCTGTGTTGCCTTCATGCCACGCCCAGGGTCATCACAGCATCACTCAGAATTAGAAACACCCTAAGGGACAATTGAAAGCGGTTTTCCACTCATCGCCTTCTTTTATTCTTACTCGGTAATATGCTTCTCTCAGGTCCAGCTTGGAGAACACCTTTTCCTTGGCCAGGTATCCCAGCATGTTCTTCATGAGGGGGAGGGGTACATGTTTTCCACACAGACACCATTGATCCCATGAAAATCCATGCATAATCTCAAAGACCCATCTTTCTTCTCTTTAAAGAGCACGAGGGCTGCCATTGTAGACTTTGCCGATTGGATGAAATCCCTAGCTAGATTTTTATCCATGAAATTCCTGAGCTCCTCCATCTCACTTGTGGTCATTGAGTACATTTTTGGCTTAGGTAATTTTGCCCCTCAATACCGGTAGCACAGTCAGTGGGGCGATGGGGAGAGAGTATGTCTGACTCCCACTCGCTGAATGCTTCTGCTAGGTCTTAGAATACCTTAGGGATGGTCGGCCCCCCTTGGTTGTCCTCGGTTAATGAGTTGACAGACTCTATCTTTCCCCTCCCCACCAGCGGGTTTTCACTGACTCTGTGCTTCACCCCTACATGTTGCAGTTCTCCTGCTCTTCTACTCCAGTACCAGTTGTTCTCTTTCCAGTCAACCATGAGGTTCCACTTTTTCAGCCATGCCAAGTTGCCAACCCCAATATCATTGTCTCTGCCATTTTTTTGGGCTACAATGGAATGTATAGTTTCTTTATGGCTTCCTGATCTCAGGGTTACTGGTTCGGTTAGGCACATGGCTGGTAGGTCCCCAGTAAGGGAGCCATCGACTTGTTCAAACTTCATAGGTTGCCTCAATTTCAAGTCTCAGTCCTATCTTTTCCACAGTTTGCAAGCTGACCAAGCAGCAGATCTACTCTGCCACCTCATCCTCTAGTTTGATGTGATGGCGTTCCCATGGGCAGCTTCATCTGGGTACATTGCCCCGTACTGGTCCAGATTATTCCACACCTAGTTCAGGAAGTAGGGTAGTTTCTCCAGCTGCCCATCAAACATGGCTTTTAGAGTCGGGGGCTCCCGATCATCCCAAACTAGCACATAGCCTGTTAGCAGCCCTCCCCCCTGGGGGACTGCTTGTGCCTGGGCTCCTTCTGCTGCAGGGATTCCCTGGGCTTGCCCCGCAGCTGCAGAAGGAGGAACGGCAGCCCCTGCTGGGGGAGCCCCAACTCCTTGGATGATACTCCCCAGTCTCACTCTCTGTGGTGGAGAAGGGGAGGGAGCTGCTGATGCTTGGCCCATTCCAAGCCCATCCCGAGACTGACAGATTCACCGGTGCTGGTTCCTGCATCTCCATTCTGACAAGTCTTTCACACAGTTGCTCTACAAGTTGGTTACGGCATGTTGTTAGGAATTTCCACTCCCCTGGCTCTTCCCAGTCTGCAGCCCTCCACACCTTCCATTTGCTCCCTCGAGTCAGAGCCGCTCCAGATGGAAACGAGGAACTCCAACTCGGCTGCTTTTCCAAATCTGCTCGGCCATTGTGCCTTTGCGCCAGGGCAAATGGTTCCGGCCATGATCCCCTCTTCATGCATTGGTGGCTGCTCCGTCATCTCCACTCTCACTTTGGATTGGGTTACTACCGTCTGCACTCCGGCATCCACTTGAGCAATTACTGGTGCCTCCCAAGGGGGGAGCGATTCAGGCTTCGCTGTGGCATCAGTTTTTCACTCCGTTCTGGACATCGTTAGATCAGAGCTGTCTCGGGTTTCCCTGAGTAGACTGAGTTGAGTTAGGTGAGCTGGTTTAATGTCAACTATCCAATTAGCGAATCCAAAATAAGGAAACACTCTCCGGAGAATTGAATTCCCAAAAGTAAAACTTTATTGGATACACCATGTTGGTACTGAAGAAACGAAACCAGCTCTGGTTTCCCAGGCAAATGATTGCCCAGTTAAACAACCCTTCTCCTTCTCCCACCCCTGGTTGATCACATTGTCCAATTATGAGACGGTCTTTTGTTATGAGAACGGTCCATCTCTTTCTGAAGCACCTGCAGTGGTGAACTTGCTTACTCCCAAGCTCTCAGGATCTCTGCATACATTCTCCACATTCTATCTCCCTCCCACAGTTCATTGGAAAGTTGAAAAGCAATAGGTTTGAAAGAAGCAAAGTAGTTCAATCTCAACATCGACAATGAGACCATGAAAACAAAGGAATTCAACTTCTTGGAATCTAAAATCAACCAACATGGTGACTGCAGCTCTGAGATCAGAAGCATATAGCACTTGGAAGATCTGCAATGTCCAGCATGAATAATGTCCGGAAGAATAAATATCAGCCTCCCAATCAAATGCAGATTAGTCGACACAATAATTTTTCTAATTGCTATTTATAGCTGTGAAACATGGACTCTGAAAAAGGCAGGAGAAGGGTGGACACCTTGAAATTGTGATGCTGGAGACAATTATTAGGCATCCCATGGACTGCAAAAATCACAAAGAAGTCCTAGACTGAGCCTCACCCAAAATCACCAAACAAAGACTACCATATTTTGGCCATGTCATGCAAGCTGACTCACTCAAACAGTCAATCATGCTGGAAGTGATCAGCAGAAAAAGGAGAAGGCGCCGCCCTAGTATAGCTGAATGCTATAAAACAGGGCTCCTCAAACTATGACCCGCGGGCCAGATATGCCCCCCCAAGCCATTAATTCAGCTCACACAGGACCACGAGGCTGCCCCGCCCACATCGCCCCGCCGACCCGCTGGCCCTCACCCTTCGGCCAAGCGCAGGCCTTACCTTCATGAGACCCACGGGCTGGAACTGGAAGGTAAGGCCAATGGCGTGGGGGTGGACACAGCAAGTCTCAGCCGCCTTTCAGGCATGCCTCTCAGCTTCTGCGGGGCCTCCGGGCGCCTGCCACCCACTCGCCCTCCCCCTGACCTAGGGGGACGTCAACCCTAGCTTTGCTGTCCATTGCAGCTAGGAATCTAAAATAAGGCCGAGAATGAATGTTTGTGTTGTAGCCAGCCCGGGCACTAGATCGCCCCCCTGCAAAGTCCTCATCTGCTGAGGAGGCCGGCCGAGGTCTCACTCGCCCGCTGAAGCACCTGGACTCCCGGTGACGGAGGGAGGGGCTGGAGCTACTAAACAGGCAGCCAAGTGTCTGAAGGACCCCATCCCATCACTGGGAGTCCAGGCGCCTCTGCGATCGGCGAGCGAGACCTCGGCCAGGCTCCTTGAGAGATGAGTTTGCAGGGGGCCGATCTAGTGCCCGGGCTGGCTACAACACAAACGTTCATTCTTGGCCGCATTTGAGATTCCTAGCTGCAATGGACAGCAAAGCTACGGTTGACCCCAACCGCTTCTGTCCACCGCAGTGCTTTCCGGATGCGGCTTACAGCTCTGAGCCTGAAGCGGGAGGCGAGGGCTGCCTTGAGTCTTCAAGTTTCAAGCGACTAGAGATGTGTTACTTTTGGGGAGACCATGGGATTGCCCCGCCTCCCCACCGGTCAGCTGGTCTTTGGCGCGCGGCTCATCAGCCTCCGGACACCAGTTCAGGGGTTCCTTCCCCCCCCCGGGGGGGAGAGAGAGAGAGAGAGGAAGGGGAAGGAAGGAAGGAAGGCTCAGGGGTTGTGGTAAAAACTGTAGTTCAGTAATAAGGATGTGATGGTCCTCCAGAGGCTACTGCACTACACTCCCATCATTCCTGACTATTAGTTGTGCTGTTAAAGAAATCCAGTGCCACCAGGGATAAGTCAAGTTGTGAAAGAGTGATTGAAATTCCTCACATTGAAACTAAGTGGTTATAAGTCGTAACAGAGGTGTGCATTCTCCCTGACGCAGTTTCTTGTTATGTGCCCTATGATTTACATTTCAGATAAATGTATTTCTCTACTGTCCTCTTGTTAATTCAGCGAGGTATCCCAGGGCACTGCCAGGGTTGAAGGGGATCCTGCAGAAGATGCCTCAGGAGCCAGTCTCATCTCTCATCTCTGTACCCACTAAGCATTCCATGTCCTGGTTTCTCTTCCCCACCCCCATTTGCTCTTCTAGCACACTTTTCTTTTCTTTGATATAACAGGTAAAAGTCTTTGAACATACCTGAGAGCTAAACTTTAGTTGTACTTGAAATCTTAATTTCTCCAGCGGAGCTTAAATAGTGGAAAGGAGAGAGGGAGAGAGATAGAGAAAGAGGGAGGGAAAGAGAGAGAGAGAGAGACATACATACATACAGACAGACTTGTTGATTGTAAGCTCCTTGGGGCTGAGAAGAATTGCTGCAAAACTGAGTTTCCTGAAGTGGACCACTAGACTCCTAAACAACTTTAAAAATGATCTAGTAAAAAGAAAAGTCAACCAAAAGAGCAACATGCAAACAAAAGCAAATAAAACATCCCCAGGAGCAAAACAAATTAAAGTTTAATTTGTGTGTATTGTTTAATGGATTGTTAAATTGGCAAAATGGACTGCTAAATTGGCCACGCCTGCCCAGTCACATGACCACCTAGCCATGACCACTCAGTCACATAACCACCTAGCCACACCCACCCAGCCGGTCCGGCCCCCCAACAGTCTGAGGGACCGTGAATTGGCCCCCTGTTTAAAAAGTTTGAGGACCCCTGCTATAAAGGATGACACCATGATGACCATGGTGGATCTGAAGGAGGCAGTGTGAGATAGAGGGGCAGGGAAAATACTGATCCATAGAATGGCCAATGGTCAGACAAGAGTGAATGATTGACAGTGATGGTTAAGATCTTTAATTACAGAGAACATAAAAGGAAATTGCTTTCAGTAGATCTGCAATAAACTGATTCAAAATGAGATTCCATATACTTCCATTGAGACATGGGGGTTTGACATTTTTATATATTTAAAATGTTTGGCTTAGCTATTTATCTCAATAGTGTTTGCAACAAGTTGATTGGTGAGACTCTGCTCCATTTCTGCTCCTTTCCCCAACATTGCATGATTGAAATTCAGCAGTAAAAAGACCCACTTTTGTGTGTAATCTACAGGAGATGGATCGCCCTCATCCTCACACTTCCAGTTGCTTTATGAAAAACAGACCGGAGTTCAGTGGCAAAATGTTTGAATTTTACTATCATTATTTTCAGACCAAACCTACAAAACTAAGGTGGGAGTAGGCCACCTCTGGAAAGTGTGGAACTAGGCCTAAGCTGCCATACCTGTGTCTCTTGAAATGACCGTTCTGAAAACATCTTGGTTGAACCTGATTGGTCATGGGGGGGGGGGTTTGTCAGTGATGGAAGGCAATTAAGGGAGGAAAAAGTTGAACTTGGGGATTTTGGTGTGTGATTCTCAGTTCGGGTTATACACTACTGCAGTGCTCTTGACTTTTAATAAAACTATACCTTTCTCAACAAATGGAGCCAAGAATCGTTTCTAATTAGAAGTTTAAGTGGTGGCAGGTCTGACACAAAGCAAACACGTAAGCAGGGTGGGCAAAAGTCAGGGAAAGCTCCCTTAGGGAAAGTAATTTAGAAGAAACCAAGTTGTAAAGAAACAAATGAAAAAATGTGACCTGAATCAGAAATTGGACCTGAACAAATGGGAAACCTCTTCCCAAGTCCCATTAACAGCTACCAGAACAAAGCAAGGACTATGGGGGATAAAAGGGGTCCTGAAGCCTGCTCACTCTTTGAGTTTTCTTTGGACCCAGACTTGGCGACTTCTGTCTCTCTGGCTAGTTGAGGATGTAGGTAAATGTGGATGAGAGAGTGTGAGTGTGTCTGTGTGTGTGTGTCTGTGTGTGAGTGAAAGCATACACACATACACACATTGTAACCAATAAAATTTGCTGTTTTATTTTAAACTCCCTGGGTCTCTGTATATTCTAAAGTAAAGGTCCCCATCCCCCAGCCAACAGAACATTATTGGTCCATTGCCTGTTAGGAACCAGGCTGCACAAGTAGTAGGTGAGCTAGCAAAGCTTCACCTGTGCATGTGCACAGGTTGCATGCGAAACCACACCCCTCCTCCCCCCAATCCATGAAACACAATTTTTCTTCTGAAACCGGACCCTGGTGCCAGAAAGATTGGGGACCACTGTTTTAAAGAAACACTGTTTGTGCCTCAGTGTTTGGTTGAAAGTGATTTGAGTGTGGCAATAATTCAGGCTCTGAGTGTATGAGTGAGTGACCATAAGCCATGCAGAGCACGTGTGTAACAAAAGCAAACTGCTCCCATTCCCACCTTTAATACTGAAAAGTAAACAGAGGCCAAAATAGTTCACTCTTGCCTCCTCTAGTAGGTATTAGAATTGTGTTCCCACTTGAATAGAAATTGCATTCCCCTGCCTCATTTCAAAAAACTTCCTAATAATATATACCGTGTTTCCCCCAAAATAAGCCCTATCCTGAAAATAAACCCTAGCATGTGTTTGTGTGTGCCTAATATAGGCCCTACCCCCAAAATAAGCCCTACTTAAGAGCCTGCACAGCTGGCCGGCCGCCCATTTCGTCTGGTTGCTCACGGTGCTGTGGCCACGAGGTGAGACAGGGTGGTGGTGGAGCTGCCCCATGCTTACCTCAGGGCCCCTGCAGCCAGGCCATCCATGCCCCAACATCTGCCTCATAGCGGCAGCACCAGGAGCCATGTGCAGCAGGAGCCCATATGGCCGCCGGCCCACTTCTGCTTTCTCGCCGCTGCAACAGAGCAGGAGGCGGAGCGGCGTGTTGGTGCTGTGGCCACATGGTGAGACAGGTATTGGGACGTGGATGGCCTGGCTGCAGGGACCCTGAGTAGCTTGTGTGGGGTGCATGAGATTGTTCCCCCTGCCTCACCTCGTGGCCGCAGCACTGGCATGTCACTCGGCCTCCTGCTCCATTGCGGCCGCAAGCAAGCAGAAGTGGGCCGGCGGCCACACGGGGTCCTGCCGGATGGGGCTGCTGGAGCCGCTGCCACAAGGCGAGGCAGGAGTCGGAGCATGGGTGAACTGGCTGCAGGGGCCCTGAGGTAAGCTGGTGCAGGGCACATGGGGCAGCTCCACCACCCCCCCCCTGCCTCGCATCGGTACTGTAACACTGCACAGTCTCCTGCCCCGCCGTAAGCAAGCAGAAGAAGTAGGCCTCCCATACATGGAGAAAAAATAAGACACCCCCAGAAATAAGCCCTAGTGCTTATTTTGGGGCCCGAAAGAAAATAAGATGGGGAAACACAGGTATCCATCATCTCCCAATTAATCTTATTGAAGAAGATGAGAAAGAAAGTCCCCATAGTGAGTTCACCGCTAAAGCAAAGTTTGAACTGAATTAAAATTGGTACGCCTCTTTCTACTCTAGTCTGAAATGTAAAGATTGGGCATTATGGAGTTGGATCTAAAATGTGAACATGATCAGCCTTTATACAGTTCTTGTTTTGTGAGCAAAATCTCTGTGTCGAAGGCATTTGAGTTTATATAAATTCTTAATTCTCTCTTCTTTTTTTTAGCCTGTAGTGACCAGTCAGATGGGAACAATAAACAATCTGATTCATGTCAAAAAATCGGATTTTGAAGTGTTTGATGCTTTAAAAGTTGACTCCCTTGAAAGTTCAGAGACTTCCTATCGAGGTGACTTTTCTTCCACTTCTAGCATGAACATTAAAAATGATGAGCTGGTTTCTTTACTCACAGTGTTTAATTTTCAATAGAACTTTCTGGCTCCCCTCCTGGAATTTATGGCCAAGATATGTATGTATATCGGCTTGAAGAGCGATTCAAATCTCCGCCAATTCTTCCTCCCCATCTTCTTCAAGTCATCCTTAACAAGGATACTAATATTTCCGTGAGTACCAGTTTCTAAATCCATATCTAGTACCAGCTCTACCAGATCAATCTGGCAGGGTTGGGGTGCTCCAGGTTACTTCAATTAAACATTGCCATCTATCAAGACCCCGGAAACGCACCTTCTCTATCGCAGTGCCTTCCCTCTGGAATCTTCCCCTTGTGACCTGGATGGCCTCCATCCTACTGGTCTTTCAAAGGGCCAGAAGATTTGGCTCTTCTCCCAGGCCTATGGCAAGAGTGAGTTAAGCCACCTTGGATTCTTTTATTTTTTTCCATTCAAGTCTGGCTCTGTCACCTTGCTATTTTTTATTTCCTACTTTTGATTTTAATTGTAATTTTTTTAAAAAATATTTTTACTTGTGAGTAGGCTGGTGCCATTGGGAGTCAAGAGGAATACAAATTTAATAATAAGAATAAAATTATAATAATCATCTTTCCCCAAGCTTCATAATCACAAAATTCTCAAACCAGAATCTTGGAACAAGATAGCTTATGTGTCAGGGTTCCAAATAACACCCCCAACAAAATAAAAACTCTGAGGCAGGCATATTCCTCAAAGTACAGATTTATTAGGCATGTCATATTGGCACATCTAGGGAAACCCAAATCTAAAGTCCCTCGGGTTTCCCCCTAGTAAAAATACATTTTTTTCCTCCTCCAGCCCCTTCAGACCATCACATGGCCCAATCAGGTCACAGTCCAAAGTTCATCCGGACTCACGTCCCACCTCTTCACACCTGGTAGGAACGTCCTTGGTTCTCAGGGGAAAGAATTTTATTTTGGTTACAAAGCCCTCACTATCTCTACCTCCCCCTCCCATTCCCACAGCTCGCCCAGCCACCACTGTGGCAGCCCTGAAAACACCAAGGAAAAAGGCTCTAGGGCTGACAGGCTGCCCTCCTTCAGCAGAAGAGAACATCCTGCAATGAGAGAAGTGAGAGGGGGTTTTGTTGTAGGAGCGCTGCTGCTACGGCCACATCGCTAGCATTGGCCTGGACGACGAATGGCCATTCGGGGTTGAGGTGTTGAAGGATGGGCTCTTCTGTGAAGAGGCCTCTTCAGTTTCTAGAACACTCTCTGGCAGTCCAAGGACCAAGCGAGTGGTTGGCTTGGCTGTAGTTTTGGAGCCCCCCCCCATTTTCAGCAGCTCCGTTGGGTAAAGCAACCTTAGCAAAGGCTGGAATGAACTGTCTGTAAAAGTTGGTGAACCTAAGGAAACTCTGGAGTTGCTTGCGGGTGCGTGGGGGTTGCCAGTACAGCACCACTTTTACTTTTCCCGGGTCCATCTCAACTCCCTCATTGGTAGCCCAGGTAGTCTAGGGAAGTCTTGTGAAAAGTCTTGTGTATTTTGACAGCTTCACGTACAGCTTCGCTGCTAGGAGTTTTTTCAACACTTGGCGTACTAACTTGGTGTGCTCCTCCACTGTCTTACTGAATATGAAAATGTCGTTCAGATAGACTAAAAACCCCTTGTACAGGTGCTCATGCAGCACCTCATTGATCAGCTGAATGAAGATGGCGGGGGCTCCCTGTATTCCGAACGGCATGACTTTAAACTGGAAGCTGCTTAATGGGCAGTTGAAGGCGGTCTTCCATTCGTCCCTCTCCTTAATATGCACCCAGTAGTATGCCTCTCTCGGGTCTAGCTTAGTGAACACCTTGCCCTTTGCCAGGTGACTTAGCATGTCTTTCATTAGGGGTAGGAGGTAGGTGTTCTCCACGCATACGGCATTATTCCACGGAAATCCACACAAAGCCTCATCCCCCCATCTTTTTTCTCTTTAAAAAGTACTGGGGCTGCCTCCCTAGATGTGGCGGGCTGGATAAAACCCCTCGCTAGGTTAGCATCGATGTACTTTCTCAGTTCATCCATTTCTCTGGGGGTCATGGAGTACATTTTCAGCTTGGGCAGCTTAGCCCCTGGCACGAATTCTATTGTGCAATCGGTGGGGCAGCGGGGGGGGCGGGTAAGGCATTGCATTCTTGTTTGCTGAATGCGTCCGCCAGGTCTCTATACGACTTAGGCCCATGGGGGCAGCCCAGTGGCACATCCACAGTGGCTGCTACCGTCTCCCCCAGGTTGGGGTCGTTTATGGGCTTTGATGGCCGAGCCTCGCCCTCGGGGGGCAGTGGCAGTGGGCCCACTCCTATTCTTAGCTTTTGGTAGCCATCCTCCCACGTGATGGTAGGGCCCCACTTGTCCAGCCAGGCTTGGCCTAGAATGAGTTATTCCGTCATCTTTGGAGCCACTACGAAGCATATGAGCTCCCAATGGCGACCCATTTCCAGCCTCACGAGTTTGGTGACTAGAGTGGCCGAGGCTCCGCCTATTAATGTCCCATCAACTTGCTCAAAGCATATGGGGGGTGCCAAGGGCGTTGTGCCTATCCCTAGCTTCTGGCAGGCCGATTAGGCACCTGGTACATCCGGTGTCTATGATGGCCTCTATGTCCTCTTGAGCTCCTGTTTGGAGCACAACTATTCGGGACTTTATGGCAAAGGGACGGATGGCCTCACTTAGCATTGGGTCATCTTCGCTGGCGTCGCTGTCTTCACTGGCGGTACCTGGAGGGGCTTTTGGAGCTGGAGTTTCTCCCCCTTGTGAAGGGAGGTGGGGAACCTCAATGGCTTGCTGCCCGAGTTTCCCTTTCTCCAGTGGTTTACGCAGAGTCTTCTTTCCCTTGGGACCAGCTGGGGTCTGCACCTGGGGAGTGGGTGCCGGTGCTAGGCACTTTGATGCTCGGTGACCCTGCTGACCGCACCTGAAGCACTCCACAGTCACCTGGTGGCTGTGGAGGTCAGTCTCGGCTCGTCAGCCTGCTTCACACTGGTTAGGCGCCCCAGGGCCCACTTTGGCTTTTTCTCTGGTGTGGGTTTCCGGTGTGGATGGATCTCATTGTCCATGGCCACTGCCATCCGGTGCCACTCCTGGATGCGATCGGGGACCCCTCAGAAGGCACAGGCTTGCCGGAGGTCCTGGTCCAGAGCCTCTTTGAAATGGTTTGTCGAAGAGGCGTTCCAGACAGTCTCTTAGTTTTCCCACCACTCTACGGAATTCCTAGACCAGCTCCTTTGCAGGCCTGCCTCTCTGCTTTAGGTCCTTGATTTCGGCCTCTGCCTCTTGCCCTTGGGCAGTATCTTCGAATCGGGTCTTCAGCAGCTGCAGGAATTTGTCAGCATTGTCCAATTCAGGGGCTCCTTCGTCGTGTAATTGGGCTATCCATTCTGCTGCTTCCCCATTCCCACAAACTGTTTCAACTCCTACTCTCAAAACAACGCTATAGAGCACTGCACACCAGAACAACTAGAGACAAGAACAGTTTTTTCCCAAACGCCATCACTCTGCTAAACAAATAATTCCCTCAACATTGTCAAACTATTTACTAAGTCTGCACTACTATTAATCTTCTCATCGTTCCCATCACCCATCCCCTCCCACTAATGACTGTATGACTGTAACTTTGTTGTTTGTATCCTTACAATTTACATTGACTGGTTCCTAATATGATTTGATTGCTTATTTGTACCTGGACTATCATTAAGTGTTGTACCTTATGATTCTTGATGAACGTATCTTTTCTTTTATGTACACTGAGAGCATATGCACCAAGACAAATTCCTTGTGTGTCCAATCACACTTGGCCAATAAAAAAATTCTATTCTATTCTATTCTATTCATGTTATCTGCAATAGCTGAGATCATCTCCTGGTCAGATTGGTACTGAGCCCCATAGCGGTCGAGGTGGGACCAGATCCAGTTCAGGATATATGCCAGCTTTCCAGGAGTCCCATCAAGGGTGGCTCTGAAGCACGGGGGAGCGGCTGGAGGCACTGGTGGCAGCTTTGGGGCTGGCTGGGGAGCTGGCGCTGGCATCCATTGGCATTGAACCCACCCCTGGCCGGGATAGAATGCCCATCCAGGGGGGATCTGATCCATGGGAGGTAGCTGAGGGGGTGGTTGGTGAGAAAGGCTACCTTGCCACTGGATCCCAGGGCTGTCCTGGCCTAGAGGCCCCAGCTGCTGGCTGGCGACGGCTCCCGGCTGAGCTGTCATCCCAGTGCACTGGGCTCGGCGGGGAAGCCCCAGTCGCGATCCACTCTGCACTGAGTGGAAAGAGGCAGAAGCCCCGCTCTGGGCCGTCATGCTCCATAGGCCAGGGAAGTTGAACGTCGGTTGAATCAGGACCCAGATGGGTTGACTGCTAGGAGGGAGCTGAGACATGCTGCCAACACTAAGTTGGCCAAATCTCTCGGGGAGACCGGCTAGAGATTGGCTCCTTGAAGGTGGCAGGAGGCCCCACTTCCTGGAATTGCTGAGCTCAAGGGGCCTCATGGCTCTCCACTCGAAGACTGTGGTGCGCTCTGCCCGGGCTGATGCGATCTGGGGCTCTTGGAACGCCTGGCCGCTTGCCGCGTCTATTTCAGCTTGATATGGCTCTTGGTGCGTCAGGCCCCCCACCAATTCTTGGGGTGCCGGTAGCCCCGCAGCATCTCCCCACTGGGAGGGATCCACCTGAGCGAGCGGCCAGAGTGCTTGCTCTTTGGATCAGGTGCCCTGCTGGAGCTCGGCGTCCGCCGCCACCGCCTCAGCTACCGCAGCCACCAAGTGGTAGCAGATGCTCCTGCAAATGCTCCCCGAGCTGCTTCCTGTCACTCCTCCAGTGATCGCGGTCCCGCTAGCATCAGAGGACTTCTCTTCCGGCCTCCAACACTTGAGACTTTCAAGAAGAAATTGGACTGCCATTTGTCGGAAACGGTGTAGGGTCTCCTGCTTGAGCGGGGGGTTGGACTAGATGACCTACAAGGTCCCTTCCAACTCTGTTAATCTGTTAATCTTCTCCATCTTCCCTGAGTCTTTGTGCTACCCGGTAACCCAGGATTGTGGCCGGAGCTCAGGACCCCAGGCAGCAGGGAGCTGCTTGATTGTTTTAAAGGGAGATTCGGGTTAATGTCAGGGTTCCAAGTAACACCCCCCCCAACAAAATCAAAACTGAGCCAGGAATATTCCTCAAAGTACATATTTATTAGGCATGTCATATTGGCACATCTGGAGAAACCCGAATCTAAAGTCCCTTGGGTTTCCCCCTAGTAAAAAATACATTTTTTTCCTCCTCCTGCCCCTTCAGACCATCGCATGGCCCAATCAGGTCACAGTCCAAAGTTCATCCGGACTCGTGTCCCGCCTCTTCACACCTGGTAGGAACGTCCCTGGTTCTCAGGGGAAAGAATTTTATTTTGGTTACAAAGCCCTCGTTATCTCTACCTCCCCCTCCCGTTCCCACAGTTCGTCCAGCCACCGCTGTGGCAGCCCTGAAGACGCCAAGGAAAATGGCTCTAGGGCTGACACTATGCCTACCTGTGGTGATATGTGTGTTTGATAATTTTTCATAAATGTCCAGATTGAAATGGTGTTTTGACAGATAATTAATGAACAGGAAATAGTTGCATGATGAGAGTCCTATATTTCTTTCAGTGTGATCCAGCCCTCTTGCCAGAGCCAAACCATGTGATGCTAAACCACCTCTATGCACTCTCCATTAAGGTAATCTAATGTTGTCTGTTCTTATCGTACTCTACCACATCTTGCTGTACTTGCAGACTTCGCTCTCTCTACATAAGAATGAAAGAAATTGACTTCTTGTCCAATTCAACATTTCAGATTTCCAAGTAGGATGGAAATGCTTGTAGAGAAACCAAAATGTGAAATTCCAGTAATGCCTGAGCTTTTAGCTTCTCTCTTGTGGGTTGTTTTGCATTAGTGCCATGGATACAGCATGATTGTTTCCTCTCAGGTTTCCCAGAAGGAGGCATCTTGTATATATTATTCTCCACTCCCTTTATTTAAAAAATTTGGGAGGGAGGTAGAAAATGAAATCACACATATGAAATACTTCCCAGTATGCATGAGTCTGTTTCCTCTATAATAATTACTATCGAGTGCCGTTCTTCTTTAGCTACTCTCTTGTGTTTTCTCCCATAGGATGGTGTCATGGTGCTTAGTGCCACCCATCGCTACAAGAAGAAGTATGTCACCACTCTTCTTTACAAGCCTATTGGAGTCTGATTCCTGCATATTTCCATAGAGACTCAAGGACTCTTCCTTTTTCTGCATATGACAGAATACCAGTGGGCATGAAGATGGGTAGTCAGCTTCCAGATTATTTTATCTGACACAAAGTTTTGGATGACTCAGCTCCTATTCTGATTTTTCAGCACAATGAAGTTCTTCTATTCAGAACTATTCAGAACAAACAACTTGATAAAGCTACTGAAATCAAGTTTTGGGTGCATTATTCTTATATCTCATATATTGCAAACTGTGAGGTTGGCTTCTTCCTGAAACAAGAAGACTTGCCTTGCAATCTTCCCTTCCACATTGAAAAAGAAAGAAAGTCCAGTGCCACCCTCTTTTCAAATCATATGACCATTGTATACAAGTCATGGTGGCTGTATGAAGCCTCCAAATACAGAGACCAGATATCTTTAAATGTGGAACAGCTCTTGTTCTCAAGTATTGAAAGTCTCAAGTATTGTTTCAGGAAGAAGCCAACCAGTGAAAAGCACTACATTCAACTGTCTCTTCTGAATAAATAGGAAAAAAATTAAGATTTTTCATCTTTACTAAGCCACATCTCAAGGCTTATTATAGAGCAAGCATATGGGATCAAGTCCTTAACAAACATGACTGTAAGGATTGCCTCTTCCTCTAACTTAAGAAAGTGAGAACTCTTGAAACGAAGTATTTCAAAAGGATCTTTTATTAAGCAGAAGTGAAAGCAATCCATTCAAAGCAATGTCTGAATACCCTTAGGCAAAGCAGGTAGAGTTAAAGCAGTAGAGACCCCTCCCATTAGCCAGAATGCAGATTCTAGCCAATACACAAGCGTGAAAACGTTTTCTTTATCAACTGCTCTGGGAACCGGATAAACATACATTTCTCTGACCATCTTCTGTTATCCATTGAAGTGAAACATCCCACATTGCCCCTCATAAACCTTCTCCAAAGGTGCAGAGATCTCAAGATGCTTGGCGCAAGGGTATAAGTTGTAAAATATCAGTTGACACAGGCAATGCTAATAAATCAAACCCAAGGCCCCCCTTTTCTCAATTGAATGGCAGTATCACTCTTAGGGATCTGACATGCCGCCTTCTGTAGAAAAAAAAAGGATCCACTTGCGAAAAGATATTTTAAAAAAATCCATTATAGTATATTAACAAGGTTTGTTAGGGTATTGGGAGTGAAATTTTCTCAGCAAGGTAGGAGCCCTAACGTCGTTTAGCGACCCATTTGTTTTGGGATGAGGGCAAATGCTTCCAAGCAACTAAGTATTGGGTTTTCCCTCTGTGGATCCTAGAGTCAAGGATTTCTTAATTACTTTGATGTCTATAATGATTGAAAGAATTTTGTAGAAAAGTACACTTTATCTCCAACATGGAAAGGTTTGGGTTCCATTCTTTTATTGTCAGCTTGAATTTTAAAAGCCTCTCTAGCTTCCTTTAAAGCTAATCTGACTACTGGCCATGTGTTTTGTAAAGTATCTATCCACTCCTTAAGTGAGGGGATAGTGGGTTCTTCTGTGGGTAGTTCAGGCATGGGGCTGAAATCCTGGCCTGTTGCTACTCTAAAAGGGGTAAAACCAGTACTTGAGTGTACAGAGTTATTGAATGCGACTTCAGCAAAAAGTAAAAGTTCAGTCCAGTTATCCTGTTGAAAATAAAACATCTTAGATATTGTTCTAAAACTGAATTTGTCTTCTCACAATTTCCGTTAGTACATGTGTGAAGAGCTCAACCCCTGGGCGGTGCCAAGTAAGCTCAAAAATGCCCTCCAAAAGTTGGAGGTAAATTGGACTCCTGTCGGAGATGATTCTTTGTGGAGCTCCATGAAGATGATAAATGTGTATTAGGAATAATTTGGCTAAACTTTTAGCAGTTGGGATTTTTTGGCAAGGTATAAAATGTGCCTGTTTTGAAAACAGGTCTGTCACAACCCAAATGACAGTATTCCCCGCACTTTCTGGCAGTTCTACAATAAAATCCATAGCAATCTCTCCAGGGTGCTGAAGGTTCGGCTACTTTCTGTAGGAGTCCTGGGGTTTTTCCTTAACATCTTTTTGCTGCAGCACAAATGGGGCAACTAGCTACGTAGCTTTCTATGTCCTTTTTTAGTGATGGCCACCAAAATTGTCTTTTAATTAAGTGTAAAGTTTTCACAAAACCAAAGTGTCCAGCTAATTTGGAGTCATGGCACCTTGCCATTAAGCGTAGTCTTTGGCTAGCTGGAACATACAGCTTCTCTCCCACCCAGGCTAAGCCATCTTTCATCAGGCAGCTGGATTTGTAGTTCAAAAACCATTCATCGGTGGCCAATGCTTGTTTAAAAGTGTGGGTGGTGTCATTTTCTGTTAATATTTCTTGTTTATCTTGGGACCTGGTGATTACTTTAGCGGCCAGTTGATTATTTTGTACTATGGGTTTGATTACTTCTGACCTCGCACTATTGTATTGCGGTTTTCTGGATAGTGCATCCGCCAGAAAGTTCCCCCCCCCCCGGGGAGATATCTGAGAGTAAAATCAAATCTTTTAAAGTACTGAGCCCATCGTACTTGTTTTGGGGATAGTTTCCTTGGGGTCTTTAGAGCTTCTAAATTTGATCAGTCCAGACTTCAAAAGGGATCTTACTCCCCTCTAGGAAATGCCTCCAGGTTAAAAGTGCCCACCGAACTGCATAAGTCTCTTTCTCCCAAATGGCCCACCTTTGCTCAGTTTCATTCAGCTTTTTGGATGTGTAAGCGCATGGTTGTAGTTGGTCTTGTTTATTTTTCTGAAGCAGGACCGCCCCTATCGCCACATTGTTGGCATCTGCTTGTATGATGAATGGTTTCTCGGTGTCCAGGTGTTTTAGGATTGGTTCTGCTGAGAACAGCCGTTTGAGTTTTTCAGATGCTGCTTGGCATTCCATTGTCCAGGTTAAAGGCTGCTTCAGTTTAGGGTTGCCCTCCCCCTTCGTTTTTAAGAGCTTGGTGATGGGGAGGGCAATATGAGCGAAAGTGGGGATAAACTGGCAGTAAAAATTGGCTAACCCCAGGAAGCTTTGTAGCTGTTTATGCGTGCGGGGTGGTTTCCAATCAAGTACAGCCTCTACTTTTTGAGGGTCCATTTCTATGCCCTGGTGTGAAATGCGGTACCCCAAATAGTCAATTTTTTCTTGGTGGAATTCACATTTAGAGAGTTTAGCATAAAGTTTGGCAGAGCGGAGTTTGTTTAAAACAGCCCTGACTAGTTTTACATGTTCTGCTTTGGTCTCAGTGTATACCAAAATGTCATCTAAGTAGACCAGGATCCCCTTATATAAATGCTCATGTAGAACTTTGTTTGTTAATTGCATAAACCAGTGGTTCCCAAAGTGGGCGGTACCGCCCCCTGGGGGATGACTTAGGGGGGCGGTAAGAGGCAAGGGTGGCGGCAGGGGGGCGATAAGTGGGGCAAGGGGGGCGGTCCCACCATCCCAGCCTGCCTTTCGTACTCCATTCCCTGTGGCCTGCAGACCCGACATGCTTTCCTGCCTTCCATGGGGCCTTCCCGGTGTTCCCGTGGCCAGCTCGCGAAGGCAGGAAAGCAGAAGGCCACGTGGAAGGCAGGAAAGCATGTTGGGGAAGGGGGGTAGCAGCCTACTCCCTTCCCTGCAGCCCTGCCATGCTTGGCGGCCTTCCACGCAGCCTTCCTGGTGGTCCCCGACGCCCGCTTGCCTTCCGAGGTTGGCGTCCAGCCCGGCCCGGCCAGTGGGTGGGCGGGTGGCCCTTGGAAATGCAGATGCTGAGAGGGGCTGCTGCACATGCGCCTGCCCCGCTTCTGCAAAGGCAGATCCCCCACCCTTTGCAGGGCGATCCCTGCAGAAACGGGGTGGGCGGTTTTATGGAGGATTGGCGGGGGGGATGCACGGCCCTCTGGGATGGAGAGCAAGGCAAGAGGAGGCAGAATAGGCTGCGCTGCCCCGGCCCCGCTCAACCGCGCCTCCCCGCCCAGTCTTCCTCGCCGGGCGCTGCTGCACTGGCGGCTCCACCCTGCCCTGCTCCGTCCACCACCACTTCCCGCGAACTTCCCTGCCCCTCTCGCTTTCCCGGCTTCAGCTCCAGGACCTTTGCGGGCCGGGAAGCGTCTGGGCGCGCACCTATGGACAAAGGTCCCGGAGCTGAAGCCGGGAAAGCGAGAGGGGCGGGGGTGGCGGCAACCGCGCTCCGGCAGCATCGCATCCCCTGTCATGTGCCGTCTGAGGCTGGCGGGGGCTTTGACAGGGCAGGCAGAAAGTGGAGAGCCGGCGGATGGGCGTGCCGGGTGGTCTCCGAGCCTTGCCAGGAAGGTAAGCCGAGCGCCAGCCAAGCCCACATGCTCCCGTGAAAGAAAGAAAGATGGTAGGAAGGAAGGAAGACAGAAAGAAAGAGAGAGAAAGAAAGAAAGAAAAAGAAGATGTTAGGAAGAAAGACAGAAAGAAAGATGGTAGGAAAGCAGACAGACAGAAAGAAAGAAAGATGGTAGGAAGGAAGGAAGACAGACAGACAGAAAGGAGAAAGAAAGATGGTAGGAAGGAAGGAAGACAGAAAGAAAGAAAGATGGATGGTAGGAAGGAAGGAAGACAGACAGAAAGAAAGAAAAGAAAGAAAGATAGAAAGATGGTAGGAAGGAAGAAAGACAGACAGAAAGAAAGATGGTAGGAAGGAAGGAAGACAGACAGAAAGAAAGAAAGATGGTAGGAAGGAAGAAAGACAAAAAAAAAGAAAGAAGGGGAAGAGAGGGAAGAAAGAAAGAAAAAAACAAAAGAAAGAAAGAAAGAAAGAAAGAAAGACATGACCACAATTGAGCCCAAAATTTTGGGTGCTAAGCAAGAGTGTTGTTAAGTGAGTTGC
>QLTV01003287.1:41167-52797 GCA_003457575.1 Thermophis baileyi | reverse complement strand
AACGAAGACAAGAAAAGGAAGTGAAAAGAAACTTCCAAGGGCAACCATGAAAAGGAAGACAAAGAAAGAAAAAGAAAGAAAGAAAGAAAGAAAGAAAGACTTATGACCACAATTGAGCCCAAAATTTTGGTTGCTAAGCAAGAACGTTAAGTGAGTTTCACCACATTTTACAAGTTGGCCATGCCCACCCGGTCACCTGACCACCAAGCCACGCCCACCTGAAGGGGGTGGGGGTGGGGGGCACTGAGGATGAGTTTATAGCACCAAGGGGGCGGTGGACTGAAAAAGTTTGGGAACCAGTGGCATAAACACTGCGGGTGGCCCAAAGGGGAGCACTTTGAATTGGTAGCACCCAAGGGGAGTGTTAAACGCAGTTTTCCACTCATCCCCCTCCTTAATTCTGATTCGATAGTAAGCTTCCCTTAAGTCCAGCTTTGAAAAAAAATTCCCTTTAGAGAGGTGTGCTAGCATATTTTTCATCAGGGGGAGGGGGTACATGTTCTCCACACTGATTGTATTTAAATTTCTAAAATCCACACAGAGGCGTTTTGAGCCATCTTTTTTCTCTCTAACACTGGGGCTGCAATTTTTGGTCGGCCTGCTTCGATGAAACCCCTTGCTAGGTTTTTCTCAATGAAAGCTCTCAGTTCTTCTAGCTCCCTCGGGGACATGCTGTACATCTTAGGTTTAGTGAGTTTGGCGCCGGGTAAGATTTCTATCGCACAGTCAGTGTAGCGGTGGGGGGGAGCTCGTCCAAGGCTTTTTCGCTAAAATCTTCAGCTAAATCTTTGTATTCTTTGGGTATGCCCTCGGTTGGCATGGGTGTAACCAGGCATGGCTGTTTCTCGGTGCTCTGCCCCCTCAGGTTTTTTGTTTGTTTGTTTGTTTTTGGTGGATTCTCTGCAAAAGTCATGTGCATCTGGAATTTTATGATGCCTTGCATCCAATTAATTTTGGGGTTCCATTTTTTCAACCATGTAAGGCCTAAGACTAGTGGCCATTCCATGCCGGGCGCCAATATAAATGTAAGTATTTCTTCGTGGCTCCCAATGCCTATTTTTAGGGGTTCAGTGGCAAAAGAAGCTGGCTCCCCCCTGCTATTGACCCATCTAGTTGGCAAAAGCGATGGGGATTTTCAGCTTTCTTACGTTAATCCTCAACTTTCCTACTAGTGTTGGGCTGATCAAGCAGCGGGTGCACCCTGAGTCCACTAAAGCGGAGATATTTTTCTCCCCGTCTTGGTTTGGGATAAATAGTCTTAAGGGGAGGGTAAGCGGTTTAATTGGTTTGCTTACCAGTGGTTCATCCTCTGGATCGCTTCCAAATGAGTGTGATTCCTCCTGCTGAGATGCCGGAGTATTCTCCCCAAAGAGGGGAGGGGATGGAAGCTCTACGATCTCCCTGCTTCTCAGGGCAATCTCCCTCCCGTGCTGGTCGGGTTTTGCAGGTCCCCCCCCCCCGCGGGCATTCTGGTTTCCATGCGGGTGTTTGAGAACGACACTCGGCAGCCCGGTGCCCCTCCTTTCCGCACTTGAAACAGGTTGAGGACTTCAGAGAAAATGTGTTTTGCGTTTTGAGGGACTCTTGCTTCCATTCGGGTGGGGATTTCTTCCATGCTCGCCCCGCTTGGTACTGGTTTCTGGCCATATCGATCTCGGTTTCTTCGGCGGTGAGGTACCACTCATGTAGGTGATTCGGTACGCCTCTGGCCATGCAGGCATTGTATAGATCATCACTCAGCCCATCCTTGAAACAGCTTACCAGAATGTCTTCTGGCCAGTTCACACCACACACGAGGTCCTGGAATTCTTCAGTATACTCTGCCACTGGCCGCCGTCCCTGCTTCACCACCTTAATGCGGTCGTGTGCTTTGCGATCTGCAAGTGGGTCCTCGAAACATCGTTGCAGGGCCATCATGAAACAGTCAAAGTCGCGCCGTTCTGGTGCGTCGGCGTTATGCAGGGTCACCATCCATCTGGCAGCGGCTCCCTCCAGGGCTAGGGTAACAACTCGCACTCGGGATCCTTGGGTTTGGAAATCACGCCCGTACTCTTGCATGTAGGTGAGTACGTGTGCCACAAAGAATGCTAATTGTTGCAGATCCCCATCAAACTTCACCCCAAGGGGGGGGAGTTTTCCTTTCCAGTTGGCTCGGGGCTGGTTGGGAATGGGTGTCAATGCACGTGCTGCCCAAGGGGAAGGGTTTGCTGTGCCATCTGCTCGATTGGCAGCCTCCAGAGGGGGGGTGGCCCCCCTGGCCTCATCAGCGGCTGCAGTCCTCCCAGTGCTCCTTGGCTGTCATTCTGGCTCCCTTTCAGGTGTGCTTCCGTTCAAAATCCAGGAAAGAAAAACCCCAACTCCATATTCATAGAGAAGAGTACTTTTACTGAAAGAGAACTGATAGCGACAAAATGAAAGCAAGATCTGAGGCCAAAAGGTGCGTAAATTGCATATAAAAATAATCCCAAATCCCTCCCCTCATAACTCCCTGGCTATTCATCCAATCCCGGTGCCCCCCAGATGTCATGTGGGCACGTCTTCAAACGGAGCCTCCACAGATGGCCGTTGACCTTGAGCCAGCTGTAAACATGTCCATCCAGCCTGGCCGTACGTGATGAGAACTTTCCTCCCTGAACCCTAATCAGACACATGAAGAGACATCTCCAGCACAGCTTCCCCCCCACCTCCCAAATACCTAGCCTTCCCCCCTCCCCCTGTTTCTATGGCAGCCGAAGCAAGCAGGCAGCGTGGAGGCTGACATTCGGCCCTCCTGCAATAGGGACGTTAGTCCTAGAGAAACACAGAATACAACAGAGAGAAAAAACAAAAATATGTAAATACATTAACAAACACACATTTATGGTTTATCAGGGTATTTGGAACAGAACAACTGAATTAATCTAGGGGCTCTGGTATCTCATTCATTCACCCATTCAGAATGTGAGGAAGGAAAGTGTTTCCAGGCAACCAAATATTGTACTTTGCCCCTATGTCTCCTAGAGTCAAGAATCTCCTTAACCTCAAAGTGCTGTTCACCTTCGATAAGCAAAGGCAGGGGGGGAGAGGTCTGGGTTGGCCGAAGGGAAGAGGTCTGTTCGGGCTTCAAAAGGCTGACATGGAAAACAGGGTGAATTCTCCTAAGGGTTTTTGGAAGTTCCAATTGTACAGCCACCGGGTTAACAATTTTCACAATGGGAAAGGGTCCCACATACTTAGGGCCAAGTTTCTTAGACTTCTGTGTAGTCTGTAAGTACTTAGTCGACAGGAAAACCCTATCACCGATTTGGTATTCCCTTGGTTTTACCCGATTCTTGTCAGCCAGTTTTTTATGGGCTTGGTGCGCTTCGTCTAATGCTTTACGAGTCACGGGCCAGATTACTTGAAGTTGTTCAATCCACTCCCATAGAGAGGGAATCTGAGGTTTCTCCTGAGGTAGTTCAGGGATGGGTACAAAGTCCTGGCCATAGACCACCCTGAATGGGGTAAACCCTGTACTACAATGAACAGAGTTATTGTAAGCAACCTCAGCGAAGGGTAGCAAGTCGGCCCAATTAATTAACGATGAAGGCAGAGACACAACAACTCATTAAGCATAGAAGGAATGTCCACTCATGCCAACTCATCCTGCATCTCCTCCGATAAGCCATCCTTGAAAGCATCCAGGAGTGCTGCCTCATTCCAGGCCGAGTCCTGGCTTAACAACCGAAACTCGCTGATGAAATCACAGAGGGGTTGCCGGCCTTGCTTTAACTCTTTCAAGCGTCTGGTAGAGGTTTGGGCTTTTATTGGGTCTGCATACATTTCCTCCAAATGTGCACAAAAGCCCCTGAAATCATTGAGGAGGGGACTATTCTGGACCAGTAAGGGCGTGGCCCACCGAGCTGCAGAACTGGAAAGCAGGCTTATCACGAAGCCAACTTTATCCCGGTCGTTTGGGAAATCCTCTGCCCGCAAAGCCATAAACAAATGGCACTGTCCCAGAAAAGCCGGGAACATAGTTACATCTCAAGCAAATTTATCCGGCACAGCTACCGGGCATTTTCTCTGTGGAGTAGGAGGAGGTGGGGCCATCTGGGCTTGAATCTGAGCCAGCTGGCCGGACATCACAGCTAACTGCTGCTGGAGCTGGGCATTTTCGGCACGAAGCTGATCCATTATAATCCCGGTTTGTGTGTGGCTGGGCAGGAAACAATCTGTTCTGTCCCCAGCAACAAGCCACCAATAATACACACACACAAACTTTCAAACAATCTTCTTTTACTCAGAAGAAAGATCTCCTAATACTTTCTTAGGAGTCGGGGAACACAAAATAAAGTCCAGCTTGTTAATATGTAATCTTAACAGCTGGCCGGAGTCCAATAGATAAGGAACAGCTCTTACGGTCTCTGGCAAAACTCCCAGAACTTGAAAGGCAAGAAACAAGAACAGATACCCGAGCAGACTGGATTCACAAAGTTCAAGAAGGATATCAAACAGTTGTTTGCTGCGACCAGGCTCAGCGTAGGCAGGGCTTAAATAGTCTAAGGGTGTGGCCACTTAGCCTGCAGCTCTACTCTCAAGGAGGCCTCCTCCTGAGTAGCCACTCTTGCCTTCTAGCAGCCCTGCGTGCCCGAGCATTGAGAAGAAGAGGCTCCTCCTCTTCTTCTTCGGCCCTGCTGGGCTCCTCAGGAGGTACAGAAGGTCCTGGTTGACTCTCAACCTCCTCGCTCTCTGCCTCGGGTGCCAGTGCCAGGTACACAGGCCGATGGTACTGTGCCACAACCACCTCATCATCCTCCTTGCTCTCTGACTCGGGTGCCAGGTACACAGGCCGATGGTACTGTGCCACAACCACCTCATCATCCTCCTTGCTCTCTGACTCGGGCGCCAGGTGCACGGGCCGATGGTACCATGCCACAACCGCCTCATTGTCCTCGGGATCCCTGAGCACCAGCACGGGACGCTGGCGGGCCACAACACCGCCTGTCCACTCCGTCCCCTTGATGGTCCCCAGCCCGTGATGGAGATGAACCGCCCGAGTACGAGGTCGCCAGCATCCGAGATTCCCGGTGGATGAAGGGCCGGTTCTAGTACCTCATTGAGTGGAAGGGGTACGGGCCGGAAGACTTCACCTGGGTGGATGAGACCTCCATCCATGCTCCAGCTCTTGTTCGCGCCTTTCACGAACAGTTCCTGTTTCGACCGCAACTGGACTGACAGACCTGGGGGAAGGGCCCTGTGGTGGAGGATAGTGTTGTGGTCCGCCGGTGACCCGTGCAGCTGGTTGCGGACTCTGACAGTGAAGAGGCTGTTGTGGTGATGTGCCGGCGGCCTGTGCAGCTGGTACCTGAGTCGGACAGTGAGGAGGTTGGTGTGGACTCGGTGACAGAGGCAGAGATGCAGCCAGGGCCTTCAGAACCTCCAGAAGCTCCCATCACTGACGAGGAAGAAGAGGAGGAGCCTATTCTGAATGCATGGGCACGCAGAGCTGTCAAGAGGCAAGAATGGTTACTCAGGCGGAGGTCTCCTCGGGAGTAAGGCCCTTTCTTTCTTTCTCTTCCCCCAAACTCCACCTCTGCGGCCTCCAAACCCCAGCCAGGGCAGCCGCCGCTCTGTGAGTGCGCTTCCTGCTCTATGGTGACAGCTGGAGCTGGAACTGGACCCTGAAGGGGGAGCTGGCCCAGGCCGTGGCTTCTGCGCGAGTGCTGATGGTGGGTGCCGGCGGCATCGGCTGCGAGCTCTTCAAGGACCTGGTGCTTACTGGCTTCGCCCACATCGACATGGTGAGGCCTGGGAGGCGCGCGAGTGGGGACAGGCGCTCTCACGGCTTGGCGCCTTCAGGCCGCTTCTGTTCACACAAACACACCCCGCAGGAGGGGAGAGGCTTGATGGCGGCGCGCAGAGGGAGCCTCTCTGCCAGACTCCCAGCTGTGAGTGCGCAGGCCACTTGGGGCCTCCTGCACCCCCAAAATAATAAGACCCCCGATAATAAGGTCAAGCCCTTATTTCGGGGTTTAAAAGAAAATAAGACCCTGTCTTATTTTTGAGGAAACATGGTAATCATCTTTGTTGTTCTTCTCTGCACTCTTTCCAGAGTCTCAACATCTTTTTTATATTGTGACGATCAAAACTGAATGCAATATTCAAAGTGTGGCCTTACCTATTATAAAGGGGTACTAACTCTTCACATGATCTTGATTCTATCCGCCTGTTGTGGTAGCCTAGGATTGCATTGGCTTTTTTGACAGCTCCAGCACATTTCAAGCTTATTGTCAGGCCTGCCATCTTCAACATACTTCGCTTTGCTGGCATCCTGCCATAAAACACAGGGGAGGGGGGGGGAGGAAATTGGGGAAGTAGGGAATGGGCATGGAAAGGAAAAGGGGGGAATGACAGATTGACAGAAAACAAAGGTATCAATCTGGAATAAACTGGCTGATCAAGGACGGAGTGTGAGAACAGAATATGAAACTCCACCAAAGAGGCGCCAAACCTCATAACCATTCCCAAAACATCAAAAATGATGGCTGTTGGACACTGATGGACTGGTCAATGGGGGAGGGTCATGAGAAAAATGCAAACTTTGCACAGGAATAATCAGATCCAGCTTTGATTAAGTTGTAACCACTTGTACTTAGTAAAAATGAACCTTTCAATTCACAAATGGAGGGAAGGGTTTTTCTTTCCTAAGGTACCAAGTCGGGGCACACCTGACATTAAGCTGGATCTGCAGTAATGGTCCACCCAGAGATACACCTCTACCATGGGGACCATGCACGGAATGTCCACTGACAAAAGTGAGCAGGAGGAACTGGAAGCTTGGGAAGAAGCCGCTTTGAGACCCTAAAGCAATGGAGATTACCACGAGCTGGAAGAAGAAACAGGCTTTTGATGACTAGCTGAGGCCTCAATGGTTGCTGGGAATCAGGAAAAAGGAAGACTAGGAGGAAAAGCCCTCGGGGGTAATGTTCACCTGAGGCAGCAGAGGAAGCCAGCCCAAAGCCTGATGCGCCAAAGATGAGGGTGGGACAGTGATAGATGAAACGGGACTCCCTGATGTCCTCCTCAAACAGACCATCGATTTCCTGAGGGATACTTTTGAGAACTTCTGAGCCGTGGCCACAGCGGCCCCTGCCCAGCCTCTGCCGGCACCAGCACCACAGCCAACACCACAGCCAGTGCTGCAACCACCACCACCGGCCTGGGCCCTTCCTCCACAAAGAAAAGAGTGCAGACCTTGCCTTGAGGGTGACATTTAACAGTGACTTGAAGCAATTGGCATTCTTCTTGACCCAAGTCTGGACCTACCCAAACTCTCAGGCGTGTCAGTATTGCACTGTAGCCTAAAAATCCGGCCCACGGCCTTGAGTTTGATACCCCTGCTCTAGAGTTTCACTGTAGATGAGAATGTCATCTAGGTAAACAAGAACTCCTTTATACAGGTGCTCATGCAGGATCTCATTTATCAATTGCATGAAGACGCCAGGGGCTCCTTGTAGTCCAAATGGCATTACTCTAAATTGGAAACTGCCTAAGGGGCAGTTAAAAGCGGTTTTCCATTCATCCCCTTCTTTAATCTGGACCTGATAGTATGCCTCTCAGAGATAGAGCTTAGTGAACACCTTCCCTTTCGCTAGGTGGCCCAGCATGTCTTTCATGAGGGGTAAGTTGTAGGTGTTGTGCACACACACAGCATTGATCCCTTTGAAGTCAACACACAGTCTCATCCCCCCCATCTTTCTTTTCCTTGAATAGTACAGGAACAGCTACTCTGAATTTCACTGGTTGTATGAAGCCTCTAGCCAAATTAGACAATGTATTCCCTTAGTTCTCTCATTTCTTTGGGTGTCATGGAATACATCTTCGGTTTAGGTAGTTTAGCCCCCTCCACGAATTCAATTACACAAGCTGTGGGCCGGTGGGGGGGGTAGAACATTGCATTCCTCCTCACTGAACACTTCAGCCAGGTCCCTATACTCCCTGGGGATCAGAGGAGTTCCAGGGGGCTGTTCTGATAGTGCTGCTGTTGCCTCTTTTCGGTCAGCGGTGGCTTGTTGTGGGCTGGCCGGGTCATCTGATAGATTTGGAGGCAGTTAGGGGACTAGTGCTAGTTTGAGTTTCCGGTAACCACCCTCCCAGGTAATGGAAGGACACGACACCACTTGTCCAGCCAGGTGAGGCCCAAGATGACTGACTACTATAAAGCGAATCAGCTCCCAATGTCTACCCATCTCCAGCTTTAACTCTTCGGTGACAAGTGTGGCTGGGCGTCCCCCTATCATTGACCCATCAACTTGTTCGAACCGAATAGGAGCTTTCAGGGGTTTTGTTTTAATGCCCAATTTATCTACAGTGGCTGGGCTGATGAGGCAGCATGTGCAGCCAGAATCTATAATGGTTTCTATGTCCCCATGGGTCCCTGTCCGGGGCACTGTTATTCTCACTGTAATTTTGAAAGGGCAGATGGTCTCACTTACCATCGGGTCGTCTTCTTCACTGTCTGCGCCTTGTATTATTGGCACATCAGGGGCCGGAGTTCCTTCCTCCCCCGTGGGATGAGATGGGGGGACCTCCACAACTTGGCAGACAAACTCCCCTTTTTCGACTAGCTTCCTTGGTGTTCTCTTTGGCCTGGCTGGAGCGGGTGCTCTCACTTGAGGGACTGGGGCTGGTGCTAGGCACTTGGAGCCTTGGTGGCCCTGTTGCTCACAATGGAAGCACTTGATGGGGGAGGCCACGGTCACCTTAGGACACTCCTCGATCTGGCTAGAGGTGGTACGGCAACCGAGTTGCCTCTGGCTGTTTCTCAGGTGCAGTTCTGTGACGCTGTCTCAATTAGTTATCCATCGCAATCGCCATTCTGTACCATTCGATGATTCGGTCTGGCACTCCCTGGCACAGGCACATCTTTTTTATTATTATTATTATTCAATTTTCTTTGTTATATATAAAATTTCCATATCCACAATGACAGTGTACTGACTGGGTATAATCTCTTTTAAATACAAATAATAAATCTTATACACACAATAACTATAACTATTATTCTCAAAATCTATTCACCATAATCTTCACATATCCTTATTAAACATTTTGCGTTATTTAATTAAATGCTCTGTTAGGTTTTGTCTATAATTAGTTAATAATATCAAGCATTATAAACATCATATAACCATCACATTTGTAACCATTATTGTCCAAGTCAATTAATCATAATGTTTACTTATCCTCATTATTCAATATTCATTATTTAATTACACATTTACTTCATTTTTATTTACATGTCCTCCTTAATTCTAAATTTCTAACTTCTGCTTCTATTTTCTAACCAATGATAAAATAATTCCCAAGTTAAAAAGTATTCTGTTTCCTCCTTATCCTTAATTTTCAATGTTAATCTATCCATTTCAGCACATTCTAGTATTTTCTTTATTACATTTTCCTCTATAGGTATGTTTTCATTTTTCCAGTTTTGTGCATACACAATTCTCACTGCTGTTACCACATGTAAAATTAAATATTTATTTTATTATATTTCTCCAGTAGGATACCCAACAAAAACATCTCTGGTTTTAGATCTATTTGTTGTTTTATCATTTCCTCTAGCCACATTTTTATTTTTAACCAATATTTTTTTGCCATAGGACAAGTCCACCACATATGATAGTAAGAACCCGGTATCTGTTTACATTTCCAACATCTGGGAGATATGTTTTGGAACATCTTTGCCATTCTTGCTGGTGGCAGATGCCACCTATAAAACATTTTGTAGAAATTTTCTTTGTAGGCTGTTGACATCGTGAATTTATAGTTTCTTTCCCAGAGTTTTTGCCATTTATCTAATTCTATAGTATATCCAAAAAATTTGGACTATACTATCATAGTTTCTTTTACTTGTTCTTCTTCCATTTTAAAATTCAATAGGTAGCTATATATATTTTTAAGCGCACCAGCGTGCCTACCGTCCCTGTCCTACTGTCCTATTGTCCTCATCTATCTGTATTCACCTTGATTATGTTTATGTTTATACCTATACCTGCTATCTTGTACATGTTTGACAAACAAATAAATAAATAAAAATAAATAAAATATCTGATCTAATTCTGAAGGTTCTTTGTAAAATTTGTACATTTCTGCATCTTTCTTGTATCTTGATTGTATTTGCATAAGTGGCCACCAAGCCAAATCAATTCCTTGATTTTTCAGTTCTTGTTTCAATTTTAATTCCCCTTGTTCATTTAGGATATCTTTATATATAGTACTTTTTTCCAGTTCAAGAACATTTGGATGTATTAGTGCTTCCATCGTGGATAGCCAAACCAGTATTTTCATGTAAAGTTTCTCTTTAATTCTTTCCCATACTAAAAGCAGAGCATTTCTAATATGTCTTTGAAAATATCTATGTATTTTATTTTTTCCATACCACATAAATGCATGCCACCCCAATTGTAAATCATGTCCTTCTAAAGTCAATATTCTTTTGTTCCTCAAATTAACCCATTCTTTCACCCATGTAAGCACTGAGGCCTGGTAGTACAACTCCCAATCAGATAACCCAAATCCCCCATTATTTTTAGCTTCTTGTAGCATTTTCAAATTTATTCTTGCTTTTTTCCCTTGCCAAATAAACTTTAGAATCAATTTGTTTAAATCCTCAAAAAACTTTTTTTCTAGTTTTATCGGAATTGTTTGAAACAGAAATAACTTCAGCAAAATGTTCATTTTTATTGTAGCTATTCTTCCAACCATCGACAGCTGTAGGTTTTTCCATTTTTCCAGGTCTATCTTGATTTGTTGTATTAATTTAAAGTAATTATCTTTAATGGTTGCACATCTCACCGTTAACCAGATTCCTAAATAGTTTAGTTTTTTAGTTATCTGAATGCTCATCTTTTCCATCAATTCATTTTTCTATTTGTAAGATTCTTTACCAGCATCTTAGTCTTTTCTTTGTTTATTTTTAATCCTGATACTTCACCGAAATCTTCTATTTTTTTATTAATTTAGATCCCATTTCTAGTGGTTCTTCTAGGATAAATACTAGCTCGTCTGCAAACGCCTGTAATTTGTAATTTTTTTTTTAATTTCCATACCTTTTATTTCTGGGTCTTGTCTGATCTTTCTTTTTCTTTTTAAATAAACTTTATTGCGTATTTAAAATTAAACAGAAATATATACATATGTACAAAACAAACATACATCTAACTCTACATAATACATAATACAGACTGACTAAAACAGAAAAACGAACAAAATACATACATAAACCATTAATATTAATATTTTTGTAACGTTGCGTACCTGTAAGGAACGCCTCTACGTCTAACTTAAGAAAGCGAGAACTTCTGAGCCAATGTAGTTCAAAAGGATCTTTTATTAAGCAGAAGTGAAAGCAGTCCATTCAAAGCAACGTCTGAATACCCTTAGGCAACGCAGGTAGAGTTAAAACAGTAGAGACCCCTCCCATTAGCCAGAATGCAGATTCTAGCCAATACACAAGTGTGAAAATGTTTTCTTTATCAACTGCTCTAGGAACCGGATAAACATACATTTCTCTGACCATCTTCTGTTATCTATTGAAGTGAAACATCCCACATAGAAACACATAAACATTCTCCAAAAGTGAAGAGATCTCAGGATGCTTGGCGCCC
>QLTV01003286.1:3229726-3243159 GCA_003457575.1 Thermophis baileyi | reverse complement strand
AAATCATCCAATTTTTGTTGCCACGATGTAAAAAAGATGTTGAGACTCTGGAAAGAGTGCAGAGAAGAGCAACAAAGATGATTAGGGCACTGGAGGCTAAAACATATGAAGAATGGTTGCAGGAACTGGGTATGTCTAGTTTAATGAAAAGAAGGACTAGGGGAGACATGATAGCAGTGTTCCAATATCTCAGGGGCTGCCACAAAGAAAAGGGAGTCAAACTATTCTCCAAAGCACCTGAGGGTAGAACAAGAAGCAATGGGTGGAAACTAATCAAGGAGAGAATCAACCTAGAACTAAGGAGAAATTTCCTGACAGTTAGAACAATTAATCAGTGAAACAGCTTGCCTCCAGATGTTGTGAATGCTCCAACATTGGAAGTTTTTAAGAAGATGTTGGATAACCATTTATCTGAAGTGGTGTAGGGTTTCCTGCCTAAGCAGGGGGTTGGACTAGAAGACCTCCAAGGTCCCTTCCAACTCTGTTATTCTATTCTATTCTATTCTATATAAAAATCTTGTGGACCTATCTTGGGCTGTAATCAAAATAGGAACTGCGATTCCTACCAATATATGTTTGTGCATCATGTAATGTTTTTGTGTATAAAAGAAAAAAGAAAAAAATGACAGGCTAGAAGAATGTCATGGAAAAATATGTTACACTGGATATATAAAAGAAATTGGCTGCAATGGTATGTGAAAATGATCTTGAGGAATGAGGGGAAGAGATGTTGCCTAGGGAATGATCAGACAAGGGAGAAGGGATCCCACAATTGCTTAAGAGTCAAAGAAAGAAACTCAGGAAAGACCTCACCCTATCAGATCAGTCAGTTAAGTTATGGCAGGAGATTTGTACTTTCAGACTTGCAAGATTCTGTTAATGTAGCAATGCATTGTAAATACCTTGCAATAAAGTACAATTAGCTCCAGGTCATATTCTCTGTCTGATTTTCTTGAGAGGGCTGACCCAACTAATATCTCATAATTAAAAGGAATATACAAATAACAAACCAAAAGATAATTTTCCAATATTGGATTTACAAAAGATGCTTGTTAAAAATTTTAAGAATTTTGTGAAAAGGGACAAAAAAAAGTTATTTGAAAAAAATCTACACAGTTATTTGAAAAGCTTATAGATCAAAGTTGTTAGAAGTAAAAGAATATAAAATGAAAAATTAAGTTCAAGATTTAAATAAATATATCGTTATTTCTGGCAATTCTTAATGGACCTTTGCTGACCAAGGCTGAATGACAAGATTAGAAAGTTCTGTTTTATAGATATAGGATGAAGAGAAATTTGTTCTATTTTAAGAGAAGAAGATAAGGTGTTACAATTATTTATACTCATTGTGACAAAGGGAGGAAGTCATTTCTTTCTAAACATTTCATTTTCTTTGCTTTAGTGTTACTTTTCTTTTAATTTTTCTATATATATTTTTCTGAACTTTGTTTTTTCTCTTTATTCTTTTATTTTTTTGTACTATGCATTAGTTTTTTCTTTGTAGCTGACAGCAGGGGATGAAATGGGACAACTTGCCTCAGCCAATTCACCATGGCCAACTCACCACAGTCACTCACCACAGCCAATTTGCCATAGGCAACTCGCCATGGCCCATTCACTGCAGGCCAGCTCAACATGGCCAACTTGCCATGGGACAACTCACTGTGGGACAATTCAACAATTCTATTTAATTATTTAAAATAATTTAAAATTTATTTTAATTTTTGTCATTCACATTTCATTTTGTCACTCCTTTGGCATTCTTTCTTTAGTGATTCTATTCCACTATTTCTTCGATATTAGTGTAACTCTTGTTCCGTGGCGAGTAGTCCCATGGTGAGTTCACCGCAGCAAGTTGGCTGCAACAAGTTGGCTGTGGCGAGCTGGCTGTGGCAAGCTGGCTATGTTGTCATAGACCCGCAAAGGGCAGCCTCAGGGTTGGCAGAGTTACGGTTAGGGTTGGCAGGATGGGTGGCGTGGGTACTGGGATGGTGGCAGCCCTCCATAGCAATCTCAGTTTCTCATGTGCCCCATTGGGAAAAGTAATTGCCCACCCCGCTATAATGCTTAATACAATTATTATTAAAAACAAAAACAAATGACTGTCACTTTCTCTGATGAAAAATTATTTGATTGGCTTCAAGTTATATTCTTATGTGAATTATTTCTTTAAAGTTAACATTTAAATAAATCCTGTTTTATTACAACAGAGATAATGATATTAAACAAATGTATATGACGATGATGATAACAGTTTAAACAGTGAAGAATTGATTTTATTGATTTTAGAATTTATTTATTCAGCGCTATTTCTATAGTTTTAAAAACTTAGTGCAAACAGAAATAGATTGAAGAGGATTTTGCAATGAATTAATTAGAAGAAGACAAATATATTTTGTTCCTACATGCTATGTATCGTGACTACCATAGCATTTTCAATTTCCAACTGGCTAAAATCTTTGTTGTAATCCAATTTACAGCAGTCAGTGAATTAATGCACTATTTCCATTTTACAGAAGGATAAATAATAGATCGGCCATTTCAATTTTAATAACACCGATGATAAGAGAAACTTACATGCCCAAAAGCCATTCTACAGGTTCATGACACAGGTGGGAATAATTAGCTGTTCAGTTTTATGAACTATTCTTAAAACATGTCAAATCCTGCCTGGATATTGACTCAGAGCTGCACTATTGAGATATCATTTCGTCTCCATTTTATTCCTGTTTTGTTACCTTGGAGGCCAGTGAACACACATTCCAGCGTGATTCATTGCCAGATATAAAGCTTCTTTTTTATTGTAGCTAATAAACCAAATAGAGAGCATTCATTTATTTCATAAAATGCAGCTGTTTCTCTACTACTGCTTGTCCTCAGAGTTCAGTTGCATTCTGATTGGATCCTTGTATCTTTCCCTCATGAGTGAGAAAAAATATTCCTGTTGAGACAGAGGAATTTTACCTTAAAAGCTGCAGAGGATGAGGAGGGTTAGCCTATAATCTCCAACTCTTTCTCTACTCACACCTTTAGCTTGATAAGATTATTCTTCGATTTAAAAAAAAAGAGCAAAAGAAGGAAATACAGAATGTCTAAACTGGGCCCCAAGTTGAACATTTCATGTTCCTGATTTACTAATTCATTTTTGTGTCCTTCCTGATGGCTAAAAATTGCTATGAAGCTTTAATACACCATTTTTATTTTCAGTAGTATTCCAGGGAGTAAATCAAATTAGCAGTAAAACATCTCATAAATGAAAATTGAACACTTCTGTAGACTTTAAACATGTTCTTCTACCTTTTACTAGTCCTCTTACAGTCATATACCTAGAGGAGATCAACCCTGATTGCTCTTTAGAAGGCCAGATCCTGAAGATGAAACTCAAATACTCTGGCTACCTAATGAGAAGGAAGGACTCACTGGAGAAGAGCCTAATGCTGGGAAAGATTGAGGGCAAAAGAAGAATGGGACGACAGAGAATGAGGTGGCTGGATGGAGTCACTGAAGCAGTAGGCGTGAGCTTAAATGGACTTCAGAGGATGGTAGAGAACAGGAAGGCCTGGAGGAACGTTGTCCACGGGGTCACGACTTCGCAACTAACAACAACAAAGCTGAATTCAAACTCTGCTCTGCACAGTTGCTCTCAACTTAGGTCATCCATGAGAAAAGGTTATCCAGCCTTCGCTCCAACACATCCAAAGAAGAGGAATTCACCATCTTCCTTGATAACAGATTTCACGGTCAACCAGAATATGCCCAATGAAACATAGAACTTATTTTGGGATGATAGCTGAACTTGACGTAATCTAGGGCATCCTTGCAGCTATTTAAGAATGCTGTCATATCACTCTATATTTACAACTTAACATACCAAGTTTCTTCTATTCTACTAATAGTACATGCTGTCTAATACCCCCATTCACCCTTGTTAACCTTCTTTGCATAAATTGCATTTTGTATGGATCCTTCAACTTTGCTGCTCCAAACTGAACGCTGTGTGTAGAATAGAGTGGAATATAATTTCCTGTAATTTGGAAGCAGTGCCAACATTGTGTGGTCTTTCCTTATAATCATTTCTTATAATCATTAAGAGCCGAGGTGGCGCAGTGGTTAGAGTGCAGCACTGCAGGCTACTTCAGCTGACTGCTAGCTGCAGTTCAGCGGTTCAAATCCCACCAGGCTCAAGGTTGACTCAGCCTTCCATCCTTCCGAGGTGGGAAAAATGAGGACCCAGATTGTTGGGGGCAATATGCTAACTCTGTAAACCGCTTAGAGCGGGCTGTAAAGCACTATGAAGCGGTATATAAGTCTAACTGCTATTGCTATTGCTATCATTACCTCAGCACTCTCTATATATAAATCTGTTCTGCCAACTCCATTGCCTTCCATCAAATTCTCATACTTCGTAATGATGACTGGTGATTACATGCTTAAAAATGGGGGAATATAAATAGCAATAAAATGGACTAAGTCAATGAATTCGTCTACTTTGCTAGAATATTCACTAAATAAGGGGAAATGGATGAAGAAATATTTAAAATATGTGAAAGCCAGTAGAATTGGTAATACCCTGTAATATTTCCAAAAGAAGAGAATGTATGTAGCTCAGGGAGCACCAAGGACTCCATAAATTAATGTTTGGGCAAAAAGTTTAAATATGTGTGTATAACAAGCAGGCTTCTGCTCAGTTTGTTATATGGAAATTAAAATTGTATAAATCAGGAAAACATAAAAGTAAATTGTGAATGCAGTAGAGATGGGCTGTTAAGGCTCATATGTAAAAAAACAAGAATATATGGGTTAAAAATACATGAGTGTTGAATGAGAATTGTATTTTCTTTTTATTATCTCATGCTTTTACTTATTTGCTTACTATTTCTACTCCTATTCCTACAGAAAAATAATAGCTTAATGGCTATGTGCAGTATCTATCTATCTCAGTGGTAGAAATACTAATGAGATACTAAAGATACTATATAAAAATATTTCACTGTGACTGGCTTGGTTGAACATCAATAAGAAGAAAACATATTGACTCAAGAATGGAGCTAAAGCTGCCTTTATAAATATCCTGCCAGACAACTAATGGTTCTCAATGGATTTTGAGGAATGCACAGTTTAAAAGAAATGCTATATTGCCAAGAGGCTCAAAGAAAACTGCCATCATAGTACAGTGAGTTGAATAATAGGATTTCAGTTTATCTTTCCCTCCCTCAAAATTCACAAAAGACTCAGCAGCCCATATTGAATGAAGTTTGATCAGATTCACTGAAATGCTAAAAATCTCTAGGTAGAATGTTGCAGGTAAATAAATCGTGGAAAGTTTGAGGGCAATATTTCAACACAAAAGAAGAGCAAAGAAAAATATTTTCCAGCCATAACCTTAATAATAATTAAAAATACATTTCCTTTGTACCATATAAGACAATTGCAATGGTAAATTTCCCATTTTTTTCCTTCCACGTCTTCCCTGCTGCACCTTCCCCTCCTTCTGTTCCAGGAAGCAATTACCAGTCAATTTCTTTGCTATGGATGAATCTTCTTATATGAACATTTTTATATGTATATAAAAACATATACCCATACAAAGTGTACACACACACAAATTTAAAGCATCAAAATTCATATGCATGCAGGAACAATAATTTGCTTTGTTTAAAAAAAAATCATTTCTTATTGTTCTTGCATGCTTTTTTCAAATTTCTTTTAGGGTAGCATATCACTTCATAATCTTTTGAGTCACCCAAGGTAGAAATATTTCACTCCCAGCTCTTAAATAGCCCAAAATAATACATGGGCCTTCAAAGAGGGAAGGAAATAAAACCCTTTTATTCAGATGACTTGAAAACTATGAAACAATACACCACTGAATTTCTAAAGAAGCTAAAGAAAAGTAGTAACATAAGAAGTACATATTTTGCTGGATTTTAAAACAGCAGCATTCTTTTTACAATGCAAGAGAATAACCATTATGAAACTTCACAATTATGATAACAGTACATCTAAAATATATTAAAAAGTCTGCTAAGCATTTATTATTTGAAGGAAGGTTGTCTCTCAGGAAAGTAGCCAGTGGACTGTTGGGATTAGCTTCTAACAAATTGCTGGGATTAACCTCAACAAACTAACAAACTAGTATTTTGTCCAAATAGGCAGGTGACATAACATGGAAATATGTGTTTCAAGCTGGAGTTGGAAGGCTTTATGTGTCATTGGTTTCCTTATGTTCAGTTAATGGAAAGATTTAAGCTTAATTAGAAAAGGTATGAATTTGAAAATGGTATGACTGAATTTGATGTGGAGTTGTATACAAATGATGGTCATATTATTGCTAAATGGAACCAGAGGGTGAACAAGTTAAAGACTGTATGATAAAATAGGCAAAAAGAATACATATAATATACAGTTAGACCAATGGGAGAATACACAGGAGAAAGGGTTGAAATGTACATTGAATTATAATCTTAAAGATAATTAAGGCATTAAGGAACAGGAAGAGTGTATGAGTGAAGGGAGCAGCAGTTCCTGGAATGCTTTCTTTACCTCTATTACTCTTGAACAATCCGTATCAGGAAGTACACTAAGTAAAAAGATCCATAAAGTAGAAAGTGTTGAAAATGTGACTTCAATGGCACTGATTTCAGCAATTCATAGTCTAGCATCGCAAAATGTAGTATAGATAGAGAGTTAAGGATTTATGTTCCTTCTTTGTCTATCACTTTCCCTGCTTTTTTCTTCAGGTTGCTAAACTCAGGCCTCTTCCTACTGAGTTGTCCCTGGCACACAACCCAGCGCTTGTTTTCATACTTTCATCTTGGTAGACACCAGGGTGTACAGGAGGGCAGACTGACAAGGGAAACATTATGGCATTGTGATGTAAGCCCATTTCTTTTGTACCTTGCAGCAAAAACAACACTGGTTTTGACATTCTAAGAAAAGCAGTGAGACCTATAGATACCACTTGCTGACATGATATAGTTTCTGCAATGTTTTGCCTATCTCTATAATGCATTTTTTTAAAACAAATCTTCGATTTATAACAGTTAGGAAACATGATTCACAAGTCATGGTTGAGGTCAGGTTTCTGCTCTGAAGTATGCTCAAACACACGCACAAACACTTCCACCTTCAACAAAAAAAGATCAATGAAAATATTTCAGTGCAATCTCTCAGTATGCTCCAATTAACAGTATTTCGAGACTGAGAGGACAAACAGTATTCTTCTGATTAGCTGAGATTATCCATGCAAGCTATGCAGAAAAAATGTCCTCTCTTGAACTCACACTTATTGTTGCTATGTTTCTGCATGATCCTTGACCTGGTAGATTCACTCAAGGAAGAAATTATGGAACCGGATGAAGCAGCAGCAGCTCTGAATAATAACAGCTATGAACAACTATAAATATTGCTTTTTTATATACAAATTTAAAGAGATGAACAAGGTATTTCTTAGGAAATGTTCATTTCTGACCAATGGTCTATGGAGATTCTCAGTCATTCAGGTCATGGTTGTCCCAAAGGTGCTTTTTCAAGAGGCAACTGGACTTTCTGGTTTTTCTTTGAAGACATTTCACTTTTCATCCAAGAAGCTTCTTCAGTTCTGACTGGACAGTGGGGAATGTTCTGGGAGTTCTGACCAATGGGTTCTGCTGCTTGTTTAAGAGGATTCAATGTTCAAGATTCAGTTTGACAGGTTTTAAATGATGTAAGGTTTGTTTATGGAAATATAGTAGATTTTAAGTTCTCATCATTAACATTCAGACTGATTCCGGTTAATCAGTTTTCCAGAACTCATGTGAAATCACAGTATGTGATTTCTTTCCAAAACAATTCTTAAGTCTCTTTCTCTGAGACCAATTTTATCATAGCCTGACTTTCTACATTTCATACAGATCTCACTTATCCTCTGTCCTTGATTACTCAGGGGGAAAAGATTATATATTCATTGATCATGTATTACACCTATTGAAACATTTGGCTGAATGATTTAAGTTAATAGTTGTCCTTTGACAGTTTTTAAAATATACTGGCTCAGAGCATCTATTTAGACAATACGGGGACTGTACAGCCAAACAGTGCCCATTGAGAAGAGACCTGTGGATTCATTTTGACCAGCCACCATAATAATAGATAAACATGCACTGAAACCAAGAAAATCTCAACATTCTGGCAGTTTAGGTGTATATTTCTAATCCCCAGGATTTGGAAAAATAATTAATTCAGAGTAACTAAAGATTTTGTATAAAATATATAGAGTAATTATAACATGCTATGCCCATACCTATTATGGCATATGATTTTTAGTGGCCTGGCATGACTGCCATTATGCTGACATAAATCAGGAAACAGAGAGAGTAAAGAGGAGAAGAAATTCAGTTCTGGCCTTGAAATGCAGCCAGACCAGGGGTGAAATCTAGCAGGTTCTGACAGGTTCTGGAGAACCGGTAGCGGAAATTTTGAGTAGTTTGGAGAACTGGTAGCAGAAATTTTGAGTAGTTCGGAGAACCAGCAAATACCACCTCTGGCTGGCCCCAGAGTGGGGTGGGAATGGAAATTTTGCAATATCCTTCCCCTGCCACGCCCACCAAGCCACGCCCACCAAGCCACACCACACCCAAGCCACGCCCACAGAACCGGTAGTAAACAAATTTGGATTTCACCACTGAGCCAGACTATCAGGAGAGCTAACAAGCTGACATAGCTGATAGCCCGGGCTATTGTGGGCAGAGGTAAAGAGCTTTCCCATTCATGCAGCATGTATATTTCGGAGTATATTTCGGAGTATAAGACGCACTGGAGTATAAGACGCACCTTAGTTTTTGGGGAGGAAAATAGGGGGGGAAATCTGCCTACCAGGTATTCATCTGGCTAGCGTCCTTAGTCTGGTCAGCTTCAGCACATTATTTTATCCCCTGGTTAGGGCTTAAAAAAACCTTCTTCGGAGGGAGTAGCAATGAAAAAAACAGGCAAAGGGAAGATCGCTTAGCTAGCAAAGCACTGAAGATCGCTTCACTGTTAGCACCTCGTTAGGGCTGAAAAAAAGCTTCGAAAAAGCTACATTTGGAGTATAAGACGCACCCAAATTTTCAGCTTCTTTTAGGGGGGGAAAGGGTGCGTCTTATACTCTGAAAAATACGGTATGTGTCTAGATTAAAGTCCTGGAGGGGACACTCACCTCCTCAGTTGCTGGGGAGATATGTTGTCAATCTGATCCAAAATTGGAGACATGGAGGAAAGAGAGAGGGAAGAAGAGGAAAAGAAAGAGAAGATTAAACAAAAAGAGAAAAAGACTGTGTAAAACAGAGTAGCTGGAGAGAAAAATTGGAGAGTGAAGTTGTGTGAGTGGTCAGTCCCAGTTGGGGAGAAAGAAGAAAATCTACAGGAAGCTTCCCTGGAGGAAGATAAGTAAAATTTCAGAGAGATGACATTTTTCAGCCAAGACTCAAAACAGGAAGGAGGGAGTTGATTGGCTACAGATGGCATTTTCATGCAAGACCCAAAACAGAAATAAGTGAAACAGTTACTTTCAGCAAAGCCCTAGTCTCTGTGGAAAGACTGGGTGGAAGACCACAAGAGAGGTTCTTTCCCCAGTGGAAGAAAAGATGGTTTGGCTGACCAGATTCAAAAAAGAAAATGAGCAGTGCTGAACATACTAGTCATAAATCCAGCACATTCCTTTCTCTTTACTCTCTTTTCATTAGCCCAGAAACTGGGAGAGGAGATGGTGTGAAAGGGTAGCAAATGGAACAGAAGAAGAGTTAGATGGGAATAATTTCTGATAGACTTAGGAGGAAAACTGGCACCAGGTAAAAGTTAGAATCTTGTTGTCAATAGTTGCATGATATATAATTTTTTTTAAATCCATAAAAGTATCTACCATCTTTGTTTCTCTATGTCAGCTACAGAGGTGGTATTCAGCTGGTTCTGACAAGTTCGGGCGAACCGGTAGCGCTGACTGTGGGTGGGCCCACCCGCCCGGATGTAATGCCGTCCCCACCCGCCCGGATGTAATGCCGTCCTATTTAGCCACGTTTTTGAGGCTGTGCACATGCACAGAAGGCACATGCATGAATAAAGCGCATGCACGGGAGGCCATGCGCACGAGCTCACATTTGCGAACCGGTAGAGAAGGTAAGTGAATACCACCTCTGGTCAGCTACCTTCTTGCAAGCCAATATATACCTCCATTTCTATAAGAACCCACTCACACTGTGACACCTACCATTTATAATAGGTATAGACATATTGTAGCATATTGCAATTTTATATATCTGGAATCAGCTGGATCAGAAGAGTGGCTGAAGAAGCAGCCCTGTTTAGAAAGGTTTGTGTCCAAAAAACATTCATTAGTAGAAGATAATAGCAATAGCAATAGCACTTAGACTTACATACCACTTCATAGTGCTTTTACAGCCCTCTCTAAGCGGTTTACAGAGTCAGCATATTGCTCCCAACAATTTGGGTCCTCATTTTACTCACCTTGGAAGGATGGAAGGATGAGTCAACCTTGAGCCTGGTGAGATTTGAACTGCCAAATTGCAGGCAGCCAGCAGTTATCAGAAGTAGCCTGCAGTACTGCACTCTAACCACTGCGCCACCACAGCTCCTGATAATACTCTAAATCTGATTTATTATGTCCAGTATTATATTCGGGTGTAGAATGTCAGGCTGCTTTTCTGATTGTGATCTTAACTCTGCACTGGGTTTGCCCTGCTGGGTGAAGATCAGATTAGTTGACTTCAGTATCTCTTCCAGGATGACTTGAGCTCCATGTTCGAGGAAGATACTGGTATATAGTGCCTCAAACAGTGTTGTCACATAGTTTGGCTAGGAAGTCAGTTTTCTTAGGAACTTACCTTCTTCCTTTAAGGTAATATATGCCATCATCCACCAACAATGCCCCTCCAGATTTTATGCAGGACAAATGGGACAAACTTTGCATAAAATAAATTAATGGACATAAATTTGATATTCAGGGCACAAGACATGGTCAAAGTATTATCAAAGCATTTGTTCTATGGCAGACTTCAAAGTGACTGTTTCAAAGAATGGAACTTTAAAGCCATCGTTAGTGAACAGTTGTGAACTTACATACATCAAAAGGTTTCAGGTTATCTCAGAACATCTCTATGGGTTTATATATATATATTGCAATTGTTAATTGATAAGACAATGTTTCACATGTAAGTTGTATCTGCATAACCCTGCCTTCCCTGTTTCAACTCAGTTTAAATACTACAACAGTTCAACCATTCCTGTATCTGATGATGTGAGGTGCAGCTAAATACATCTATCTGACCCAGGTTTATCCTCAGCACAGCCTGTAAATTCATTGAATAACCTTGCGGTAGATACTCTGTCAACCAAGCCTGGCTCACAGGGTTGTTAAGATGAAGAAAAACAGGAAGACGAAGTCTGTATATATTGCTTTGTGAGTTCCTGAACAAATTGCAACATATAAATACAGCTGTCTATAAAAATCGTTCTTCATCTTTCTTGACAGCAAAGGCTACTTAAATTTAAAGAATTAGGAACTGACTTATATAACATGATGGTTGAACCTATAGGATAATAAGACTAGGTGTCTTAAAAATATTCTCTCAGAAGCCCTTTGCTTTTTCACTTCAGCACAGGTCCTATCTTGGCCTAGCAACTCATGAATTACTGCTACTATTATCTGTTTTCCAGAGAGATATCATCCTGAATCTCTGCCACAGTATCTATCTTCCAGAAAAATCTTTCCCAGAGTATTTCAGGGATTCTACCATTACAGGGTTCCACAAGTGCTAAGCAGGCTATTCTCTCAGGTTGCTGCAGGAACTATGTAAACTACCAAGTACAAGGGGGGAAAATGGAAGGGAAAAAATTATGTAGCACCATCTCTGAGCCGTACTAGGTGCATTAGGCACATGAAAATGAAGATCAAGCCCACTCCCCCTTTGAGAGATTGAGCAATCTCATGGGGTATGAATAGAATCAAGCTTTATTTTTAAAAAGAAAAAGGGGAAAACATATTTGGTGTCACATGTAAAATAGGACAATGTAAAAATACAGAGCTGCTAAATTACAGACTGCATCATTTAAAAACATATCCAATAAGAACAAACTATAAAGGAAAATATAAAGTTCTAGCAGACCACGTAATAATACTTGTCTTCTAGTTAGAGACAACACTAAGATAAAGAGATTCCAGCTGCACACAAAATTTACTGAGCATGTTCAAAAAACAAATAGCAGAGACAATAAACTTTAAAGACAAATACGAATAGTCAAAACTGAAGTGGTAGTTAACTTTGTCTTCTTCATCTAGAAAGCAATCAAGTCTTGAACCAAATTCTCTCTTAAATTTCACTGTTATCCCAGGAATTCCTTTTGCTTGGAAGTTTTCCTTTAAACAAAGGTACTTTAACTAAGCTTTCTCATTCTGTCTGCCCACCTTGGCACAAACCTTTCTGCTTCTTTTCTTCCAGAGTTCTGAGGATCAAAATCTCTTCCAGCTGTAAAAGGAGGAGTTTGGGAAATCTATTTTTGCTATGTGCTAAGATAATCATCTCTTCTTCAAGATGATGTTGATTTGAATGTCTGAGTTGGCACCTTGACTCTGGCATGCAGAACTGGCAGACAAGCTCTGAGGGTCCAGTTTCCTAGCTTGCCCATTCATTAGAAGCAATATTAGAATCAATCATATTTAAGCTAGATTCTGACCCTTCTTGGCAAAATATACTTCTTGGCTGAAACCTCATTTACTTTATTGGAGTTTACTCTGTTGTGATGATATTTGGCATTAAAAGTGATTATTGGAGAAAGTGGGAGAGCTTTAGTTTATTGGATAAATGACAAAAGGAATTGCCAGAAGCACTTATATAAAGATGTCCTCCAGCTGTAGAGAGAGGCTCCATTCCAACTTAGCAAAAGCACTAGATAGGTCAAGCAAGATTCTTCCAAAACATATGTGAGATTTGGCAAGCATTCCCATCCTCCATGAGCTCTCTTAATATATCCCATTCTCTAAGTATGGTACAAAACAGGCACTGTTTTAACAGGCAAGAGCCATAGAAATGGAAGAGTGCATGGGTGGGTAGATGGATGGATGGATGGATGGATGGATGGATGGATGGATGGATGGATGGATGGATGGATGGATGGATGGATGGATGGATGGATGGATAGATAGATGGATAGATGGATAGATGGATAGATGGATAGATGGATAGATGGATAGATGGATAGATGGATAGATAGGTAGATGGGTAGATAGGTAGATGGATAGATAGGTAGGTAGATGGATGGATAGGTAGGTAGATGGATGGATAGGTAGGTAAATGATAGATAGATGATAGATAGATAGATGATAGATAGATAGATAGATAGATAGATGATAGATAGATAGATAGATAGATAGATAGATAGATAGATAGATAGATAGATAGATA
>QLTV01003286.1:3212613-3229521 GCA_003457575.1 Thermophis baileyi | reverse complement strand
AGAGAGAGAGAGAGAGAGAGAGAGAGAAGAGAGAGAGAGAGAGAGAGAGAGAGAGAGAGAGAGAGGCATTAGCAACACAGCAAGAGAAAGAGAACATAAAATTTTCTGATGGTAAAGTGTGAAAGAGATACTCTTTCTTGAGATATTCAATAATCAATCATTCTAGTATTTGAATTGTCATGTCTACTGCTGATCACTTCAGTGAGGCCCTTTGTTTTGAGGTGGGTTTTTTTGCCAATATCTCTTTCCCTTTAATATATAATTATATAGCATTAGTTCAAAATATTTTTGGTGCTAAATTCCCCACAAATTGGAAAATATACTATTTGATTTTCATTGCTACTATTGGTCTCAAATATTTAATACATTATTAATTATAGTTTAATTTTTGGACTTCTAGAACACCTAAATTTGTTTAATAATTTAGAGGGTTATGGTCCCATCAGAATTGAGACTCTGGGAGGCCACAGTTTCTAGTACTTTTCAGTTCCTGTTTTTAATTGGCTCTATTTAGGAAATCTTTAAATCTGGTTTCTGGTCTGATTACCACTTTGACCATTTTTTTCTGCAAAAAAAGATTTTCTGCCTTTGACAGAACAGAAAATCAGAGACAGTGAATAATATTTTAAGCGAGCCCCAAAGTTTCCTACTTAACTTTGTACTTAAAAATTAACTACCGTATCTTCTGCCAGTCAAGAAACAAATGATGCACTTCTGATACAAATCTTATGAATAGAATTTGCATCTGCTTGTCTGAACACCTGGCAATACCAACACTGCATATACAGAAAGCAGAAGAGAATTCAGTCTCTTTCCCAGTTTTAATGATTTATAATTAAAACAGTTCCTAACATAGAAATTTCTAACACTATTTCTAATTAAGAATGGACAGAGGCAACACTACAGCTTGTCTCAATCACACCACTGCATGTAAGCAATCTGAAGTGCCATTACGATTTATTTCTACCGTATAAAGTTATTTTTAAAGTGTCCAAGTTGAATGTCATAACTCCTTTATCTGATGTAAAATTGTTTGCTTGTAATATTTGAATCTGAATATTTGCTTCACTGATATAGATGGAGGCAGGAATGTGCCTGAACTACAATTCCCAGCAGTCTTGGCCAGTGTTAGATTGGATTGCAGTTTAACTGCATCTAAAAGCCTAGAGATTTTACTTTCCTATCTTGGCTGCCACAATTATGCACAAATTATATCCCATTATGCACAACTAACCACGCTCCCTGGAATAGACATACAGTATCTGTTTTGGGTCTAGTGTTGTTTTTACTATTCCCAGTTTAAACTAAATTTCCAAACACTTTTAGGTCTTTTGCTTGCCATATTATGCCTATGAGCAAACACAATTGCATATAGAAATCCAAAATCAGGACTTAAATCAGTGTGTGCCTTCATGAGACATCTATATGGTGGTTTTGGAGACCTAATTAGTATTGCTAATCTTCACTTTTTCCTATGAAAGAGAATCAGTTGTAATCCACTTCAAGGAATTGCTCTATTGGCAAATACATTATTTTTTAAATGCAATAAAGTTTGCACAGTTCATACTAGTGATGTTGTACAACAAGAAGTGAACTCCTTGAAAAGAAGCATAGTACAAATTGACTAACAATACTTACATTGACTATTGTTCAGGCTTTTAAGATGTTTCAAAGACACAGAAGGAAAATATTAAAAATGAAAGCATTTACATGTCTGGATTCTCCTTGAAGACTATCATTGACAAATGAGACTTGGAGGACTACCACGGAGTTTGGCATAAAATGAGACAAAGTTGAGTAACTCTTCACAGCCTTGTCCTATTTCTCTAGCACGTCTTGACAATCAGTAAGACTGCACTTGCTGCAACTGTTACAAATAAATTAGGAGCATAAGTCATGTTTATTTTAGCAGTTTAAACGTGTTACGGAAACCAAGCCCAGCTGTTTGATTTCTACAAAAAGACAGAAAGGAATAAAAAACAAACAGCAGGAAATCTTGACTAAAAACCTGAATCTGTAACAACAGTTCCCTCTAAGGGAGCACTTGATGCACCTCTATAGCATGCCCTGGAGTATTCTATTATTTAATGATAAAACCAATGTATCATATATTAAGCTTGCTCCGTGTAGCAAAGCTTTTCTTTCATTCTCTTTATCCTGGTCAATGATTTCCCTTTGAAGGAAAGGATGAGGAGAGAAAGCTGGAGTCATTTTCCTATATTTCAGCAACAGGATTACATGAATAAACGAACAAATTGAATCATGGTGCAATGCTGCCCTCTGGCGTTAAAAGTGTGTCAAACTTTTTTTCGTTCTCCATCATTGCTAGTAACGGCCATTTCAGAACAGGATTTTTAGTTTTGTAAACAAACTCGTTTTCTCTTTTTCATGGAATAATGAGTGTTTGGTTGCTTCTGTCTGTAGTTTACAACAATCATTATTTTCTCAAAGAGCAGGCCTTAGAAAATTTGAAAGAATTCAATTTTAAACTGAAAACTGTAGGAAATGACCAGGCGGAGTCAGAAGGTGGGGTCAAATGCATCATCAGTTTGGAGTTGCTAAATTCCCACAAGAGACCTAAGTTCAGACCCCCCCTCCCCCATGAATTCTGTTGACTCTTATCTAGTGCCAATTTGCCTTGACTGTTAATATATCAGATTCTTGTGTATTGGTAGCATGTAATAAACTTGAAGCGCTTTGAACTAAACTCCTGTTCCTGGTTACTTGCACCTCAAAAAAATAACACATTCCTGCTTGACATTTAAAAAAAATCCACCTCCACTTGAAAGGTATTCTTGAAATACATACCGTAGTAGCATTGATTAATTTGACTGTAGGTTGTCTTTAATCCTGACCCAGCAAGCAGGGCTTTGACATATAACCCCAGAAATTAATGATATACAACATCAGTGTCTTCTTTTTAAGCATGGATATACCAATCTAAGGGCGACTGAAAATGCAAGTGCTTGGTTGGTTAATAAAAGAACCAAATGGTACCCAAAAATCAGAAAGAGTCTGGTAATATCTTTTTAGTCTAATAAATTTTATTAAAAAGCATAAGCTTTCATGACCCATAACTACCTTCATCAGATGTAACATCATCAAATGATGTTAGATTTAAATTAGGATGAGATGAGGTGGGGAAAGGGAGAAGACAGGTGATATGTAGTTGCAGATTACATATGAAATAGATAAGAAATAGCTTAACAATCAACACATGTAATCAGTAAAAATCCATTGTGTTTGTTGAGAATTTCTGAGATAGCCTGAAACCTTTTTATCAATTCGGCAGTCTATCAATTATGCTGTTAAAGGGTCCCCTGCTATCTATGCAATGGCCATTTGTAGAGATCTGTAATGGAGTACCCTGGAAAGTTGAAATATTCTGATAATACTTTGTTCTTCTTTTGAGTTCTGATGACAAACTTACGCTCATTAATTCTTTTGCCAAAAATTGCCAAAGTTTGGACTTCAAAAATAGAATCCATATGATGGCACAGGTCATGTTAGAAGAAAAGCATGTGAAGGTACCATTAATATTGTTGGGGTGGTATAATGATGCTGTTTGTGTAAATATAGGGATAAAATAGAAAAAGATGCTTGTTTTTATGTCTGGTTCCCATATTAGCTTTCAATGTCCTGTTGTTGTTTGAAATCTGCTTCAGGTTGGGGTTTTCTGCACGCAGGGCCTGAGAAAGTGCAGTGTTGTTGTCCTGTATAAACTGTATTATTAATAATGTACTTGAATGACAACTAATGGTATTTTGGTGATCTGTTTTTATTGCCTATCTTATCATAAGTCTTCTCTGAGAATAAATTTGGTTCTATTGATTTATCTACTGATCTTGTTTGGGGGTAAGTTCAGTCTCTTGAATACCTGGTTTAATTCTATTGATTTAATATCTTTGTCAAATGGGTCAGAACCATGCAGCTATAGCAAAGAGTGTATCTATAGATGACAGATTTGGTGGCATGTTTTGGAAATATGTAAGCGTATAATGCATTTTATAGGTTTCCTGAATAAGATCAAGTTTATCAAGTTTAGGAGCTGTGGTGGTGCAGTGGTTAGAATGCAATATTGCAGGCTGACTCTGCCCACTGTCCGGAGTTCAACCCTGACTGGCTCAAGGTTGACTCAGCCTTCCATCCTTCCAAGGTCAGTAAAATGAGGACTCAGATTATTGGGGACAATATGCTGACTCTGTAAACCGCTTAGAGACTGCTGTAAAGCACCGTGAAGCAGTATATAAGTTTAAGTGCTATTACTATTATGCATCCATTGTATAGCTTTATCTTGAAATCAAACAAATGTATTATGTAGATAGATTGAACATAAAGTTGATGGTGAAATGTAAGTTGTTGAAGTCATGATGAAATCTGATGAAAGATTCATTTCTATGTGTCAGACAATGAAAATGTCATCAGTAAATCTCATATCAAGGAATGGCTTCAGGGGATAAGAGTTTAAAAAGCAATGTTCTAATTCAGCCATGAAGATTTTTACATACTGTAGAGGCATGCATGAGCCCATGATTTCACCACTGATTTATAAGTATAGGTTACTGCCAAAGGTGAGTACAGAGTTAAACAGTCTGTTGGCAAAGGGTGCTCAGTGATATTCCTGATGACCTGAAATCCAGATTTGTGGAGGATATTGCTATATAGATCTAAATTGATCAGTTTTTTAATTTCTTTTTTTTCAAGCACAGAGGAACTGTAATCCTTCTGAACTGCACCATTTCATCCAATTTAAGCATAGTGACTTAAAGGCCAAATATAACCCTTAGAGATTCACAAGTCATTTAGAAAGCCCATTCCCTTACATAAATTCTTCATGCTACCTTATCCCATCCTTTTCCTTTCCAGAACTCCTTCATCTTCTGCCTCCAGGAAAGACATCTATTTCATAAGCTTTAGAAGAAAACTGCTCCACATCTAGCATTTCCACTTATTGCTAGAAAAGTGGTTTTCTGGCATTCTATAAAGTCATTGTCAATCTATGTATACTGGATCAGGCAACATTTCTGCAACCTTCTAGGTCACCAAAGACTTAATACACATATTTGGTTCAACATGTGAACTGTGGAACCACTCAGGCCTGTGTGTCATGGATTTATATCTTGCCACAAAGGCTGGTTTTTTAAAAGATTTACCAAAAATGTGACTTGGGCATAAATCAATGTTATCCATGCATATCTGAGTGACAGGTTCTTAGGGCACAACTCTCTTCAACATGATACATGAATTTGACAGTGCTGAAAAATTGAATTCTTTTTATAAAGCCAATTCATACAAAAATAGGAACACTAATGATTCATCCCAGTAGAATGTCAATTTTTTTGCTTGAGTAATGCAGCTGCTAAACTATATAACAATTTTTTCACTAGTTCTCTTCATAAACCTTCCATGCCTTTTCTATTAGTTATATGACCTTTAACAAAAATATGGAATAGTTAAAATTTGCCTATAGCAGATCCACAAATCATCCAACACAAATGTACTTAGTAAATCATAGTTAACATATAGGAAGTAGTCATCTCTCTCATTTTTCATCCTAAAGCTTATTGACATTTACAGCTGAAAGAGAAAAATTCCTGAAAGGCAGTGGAGATAGTAGTAGTAGTACTGGTGGCATTATTATTATGGCTGATAACACAGTCAGCTATAGATATTTAGATTGGATTTGGCATTTTTGTTCACTTATTGAGACCTTCCCCAAGAAGCTGAGATAAGATGGATGTTGTTGTTGGATGGCGTTAAAGGTGTCTTTGCAGAATGTAAGCTGTTCCAAGTAAAGCTGCTTTTTGAAATTGACTGGTAGTGATTTTTTTCAGTGCTGATGGCGTTCAAGTGGTGCTCCAGATATTTTGGGATTGTACCCAAGACTCCTATTACTACCTTTGCTTTCTTTTGCCAGTCATGTCATTTGCATGTCATGTCTGAGCCGTAGTGGCACAGTGGTTAGAATGCAGTATTGCAAGCTAACTCTGCCCATTGCCAGGAGTTCGAACCTGACTGGCTCAAGGTTGACTCAGCCTTCATCCTTCAGAAGTTGGTAAAATGAGGACCCAGATTGTTGGGGGCAGTATGCAGATTCTGTAAACCATTTATAGACTGCTTAAAGCACTAGGAAACATTATATAAGTGCTATTGCTATTGCTAGAGCTAGGTGCTATGTCTCTATATTTTGTAATTTTCTCTACTTCTTTCTCTTCTAAACATAATCAGTCTATGTAATATTGCAGCAGCTAACTAGGTGGTCCCCTTTTTTTTCAGCTTGTTTGCAGAGGTGGCATTGATGCCTATTGCAGTCTTCTCAATTCTGGCTTTGTATGTATTTGTTCTTAAGGCTTGGTCTAGTGCAGCCAGAAGTAGCCCCTCTGTGTCTTTCTTCAACTATCTTGCTCTCAGTTATTGCCAGTCTTGTTATCTAATTTTCCTGCTAGTTTTGGCAATTCTAGTAATACTTTCCTTGCCATGTCTAGTCTGTAATTGGTCTTCGTTACAGGCCAGTTTGGTTTCCTCATTATTCATTAAGCCTTCATGGTATACTAGGATCTTCTTCCCTTTCCTACAGATATTCTTCCAACACCTTTTTTTCTTCTTCAATATTTTGGTATGCTTGCAGTTTGCTTGCAATTTTCCACATCCACTTATGATCCTTGGTAAATAGAGTTTGTCAATATTGCTGCATAGATAAAGGGCATGATTCATTGTCATTATTTTTCTTCCTATCCAGATCTTATACTTCGGTTTGAGTCCAGTCCACTGTTCCAGCTGTATGTGTAATGACTGGAATTGCTCAGATGTTAATTGCCTTGATGGTATTTTTGCCACTGAGTTTGGATTTTAAGTTCTTCTTCCCTCTTCTGATGTATTCATTATTAACCTGCTTGACTTCAGCATACTTCTTGTTTCCCAGGCCTTTGTAATGAACCTCTTTATCCAGGTGTCATTTCCATAAGTCATTTTGATTCCTTCAGTTTTCACTATTTTCTATCACCATTGACCAGCAACTGTATCTTCCATTGTGACACTGATCTTTGCACAAAGCTTCTGATGTTTCAACTGATTCCTGTTATTTCTAGGCACTTGATAACCCAAACTTGTGACAGGGAGTTGAATACCTTCCTGTAATCAAGCGAAGCTACATTCAAATTGATCTTCCTTCTCTTACAGTTTTCCAAAATCATCTGATCATTAAGAGTTATTTTTTGTTTGATGGAAAAAGCTTGTTTTCAACTAGTAGTTTTCAGCTACCACAGCAGTTAGCAATTTGAAAGTTGTTGGCAAGCAGGTAATTAGCCTCTGGTTATCTGGTGCTTCTCCTTTTGTTGGATCTTTCATTATCAGATAGGTTTTTCCAGATATTAATCAATCTTCAAGTTCACCTCCTTCCAATATATTGTTGGAACCAATATAAATTGGTTGGCCTAATGAGTAGGTTTAGACCAGTCAGGTATTTCAACCAGAAAACACACATATCTTTTATCCTAGTGCTGATTTCTTCATTTTGCTTGCTTAATTGGTTGATTAGAAGATTTTATAGTGCTTTTCTTCAGGAAGAATCATTTTTATTTTAAGCCTACAACATGCCTGAAGTGAAAATACAATGGGGAAAAAGCAAATATTAAAAAAAATGCTAACCCTTGGCAACCTGAGCTTTCCAACTGGCCCTCAGATAAATTTATTTTGAAGTGTGCCACAGTTCCATTTATTCCCATAGGAAATATGGAATAAGCCTGAAAGTCAACTGATAAAAGCTTTTGAAAGAAACTGCTGACGCATGGCATGAGAGCCTACTATTAAAATCAAAGATCACACTGGCAATGCTCAAGAACTTGAGCATATCTGAAGTTGTTATCTGGATCTGATACATCACTTAAAATCTAAATTTAAGGTGTAAAACTTATAAGATCAGACCTATTTTTTCATATACTTGTCTCTAGAAGAATATTATAGAGAGGAACAATTCACCTCAAGAAATATCTCACATGTTTCCATAATTACACTGTTAATTTCTCTTAGTCTGCCTGTGGCATTCAGCAACGAGAGGCAGAAGTGAGGAAATGCACAGCAGAAGAGCAGAAAGACAGGTGGTGTGCTGTATTCCATATTTTAGAGAAAATGAAGAAAGCTGCTATTTTCACCAAAAGCCATATGTTTCTTCTAGAATTTTCTTCTAAGAGAAAATTTTATGCTGTGAATTAATTGGTATGGGATTTGTCTTGAAAGCTGTAATCCTACCATATCTAAATGTTGTTTATGCAAGCATTCCCAATATGAAGAGAGAGCAACCAAATTCTTTAGAGATTCCCCACTCAAAGAAACTATTTCAAGTGATGCAGGAACATTGAGTTCAACAGCAAAAGCTTTTATTTCAGCCAAACCTGAGAAACCTGTTCTTTATTTTTAAAAAGCTATTTAGAATTATAGATGCATTCCTATCAGTGAAGTAGTGATGAGATTTAGGGTTCAATGTCACAGTCTCTGATTGGTCCATGGCAAGTAGTATACTGGCTCAAAAATAGTCCAGTAAAGAACAATCTCTTTTGGAGGTCCCTAAAACAAACCAATCAGAATCCATAAACACCAAGAACCAATCAGCAAACTGCCTCTGTATGACATTCATCAATCAAAGAGCAGCTTGCCAGGTTCAAATGCAAAAGTCTAATCAGCCCAGTTCAGTTTCCTGTGAGCTGCTGAGAACTACACTACTCTGCCCCTGACCATGCCAACCATAGTTATTGTGGCAAAATGTCAGAAGAAAATAAAACTAGACCACAGACATTCAGCCTGAGAGCTTATCACTGTTTCATTGATACCAGCATGAAAGCCTACACCAGTATATCATTCCTAGCAATGTTTCTTGAAATTGCCACAGACATAAGAACAACCAAGTTTTAAAAAAAAAAAGTTCTTTATTAATAATACTAGAAGCATTATTGCATGTCAGTGTCCCCCATCAAGTTCATCTTGCTAATGGTTTAATATGTAGTGCAGAATTAAGCAAACATTTATTTTAGTCATTGAATCATTTTTGTTTTGCCCTATCTTTGGTGAGACTGTGTAGAGTAGGATGTTCTTACTCATCTTCAATATAATTAACCCTGAGAAACTGATACTCCTTAATTTTGATATGGTCTCATAAACACCTGGTATAAACAAAGACTTCTTATCTCAACCTTGAACCTTGATAGTTTCACTCTTAACAGGGGTGAAGACATTCCCAGATAGGATGGACTTGCCCTCTTTGTCTTTGTTAAAGTCCAATAGGATGATAGCATTGAAAAGCAAATGTTCTTAATTAATGTTCAAAGCCTATAACCTATAAACTAGTCAGAAACCCCCATGGAATGTAACTTCAATGAAAGCCTACGAGGAAGGTGCTGCATTGTTTGATGGCTTTTAACGGGATCTGTCCATCACCAACTTTCTAGAGTTCCCTAACTGGCAGAAGGGGTTTTTCTTTGCCTTCTTCACTATTTTGTTTTGTATTCCTGTATATTCTTTAGTAGCTATTCTATTGTTGTGTTATTTTCCAGTAGTGCTTTGCAATAAGACCTTAAGTACTCATGCTGGAAGTTGGAGCATAGTGACTCACAAGATTAGAACACTGGGCTACCGATCAGCAGGCCCACATTCAAGATCTGTTGCTGCCATGGGGTGGGGTGACCTCCCATCACACACTCCAGCTCCTGCCAACCTAGCAGTTCAAAAGCGGGCGACTGTGAATAGATTAATGAGTACCACTCTGGTGGGCAACTTCACAGGGACATGAAATGAGACCCCAACTGGGTGTCCCCCGGGCAATGGTGATGTCACTGGCAAATCCTTTTGACACAGAAGCACTTTGATGCTTCTGACACAGAAAAAAAACCTTATACTAGTTTGGTCATTACTTCTAAACCCAAAATAACATGAAATCCAACATTTTGGGGACAGAGCAATACAGGCAGATAAATATAGATAAAGAAACAAAGATTTTGGTCACTGGCCATGAAGTGCAATATACTTAGGTATAAGTGAAATATGCAGTATCCTATTAATACTATTATTACAAACTAAAACTAAATATTAGAGTAAAATAATAAACTACAGTTTAAAGAACTATAAAATTAATTATAAGTGAATTTGAATCTAAATATTTAGTTTATAGTGTAGTAAATTAACAATATAGAAAAAAACTTTTTTGGTGACCAGAAAAGTTCTTGTGAGTTCTGACTTATATCCTCTGAAGTTTAAGTAAATCTCAAACCATAACCTTAGATACCACCGGAACAGACTTCATATATATGCTGTTGGTAAATTGTCTCCTTAAGACATAGAAAATGTAATAAGTACAACTGAATTAGAGCAAGGAAACAACTGTGCACATGTTAGACAAATTATATGCCATACAATAAAGGATTATATCTTGAAATCAAATATTATTGAAGTGACAAAACTACCAAATTGTGGTATCAATTAATAAATGCATTAAAGTGAATTTTTCACCTGTCTTTTCCATCCTGAAAGAGATATTACCTCAAGGTTATTTGCAAAGTAAACATTTCATACAGAAGGTGGGGTGCCTTTGGGAAGTTTTTTCCCCCTTTATTTTCATTATACCCTAAATAACATTTGACACCTACCAAAACTGTCTCCAGCACAGTAGCATAAATCAAGCTGCAGAAATACATCAAGGGCAAATTATTTTTGATTACACTGGGCCACCACTGGATGAAGGCTTAAAGATAGTTCCCAATCAAATTAATAGGTACAGGTCTCTTAAAGGTAGAGAGAAAAGTCTGTGTTTAATAGAAAGCAACAAAGGCAAGCAGGTATTACAGGCATACATCAGCATTACAGTGACATAATGGGCATCTTATTTCTTCTACTGAAGTATCTTTTAAGTATAGCTATATAACTCTTAGGAATAAGTAAGACTTAGACAGTTGGCTCTATTTGTGAAAATTAAATTTTGTTTTTGTTATTTTTTCAAGTGGACTAAGCTCAGCAGCATTTAGCTGAATGTGGCTGATCCTGAGAAACTAAATAAAATTAGTTCTGGCTAGTCCTTGCCTAGGAAACCGTCAGACAGCCCAAGGCTATAGGCTAGATGTGAAGTCAGGGGAAAAAATTCCGAAGAAAGCAGTGGCAAGCAAGTTCTGTCTTGTTGCCCAGACAACTACACAGATGCATTTTCCCAAAATCTTTATCCTTTAACAGTAGGAAAAGGGGTATCCTACAGAAGGAGCAATGCAGCAAGTGATAAAACATACAAACCATGTCATAATGCAAACTTGGACATTTTGTGAGACCTCATAAGACAAGCACAAAATGGCAGAGTTTGCATTGTGACACCAGAATGCACATTTTATTCTTTTGTTCCCGTTGAGGTTAGATTCAAATCCGTAACAGTCCCCTACATACGCATGGCTAACCTCCACAGGCTACATATGCATATATCCCATAACTACCTTGGAATTGTAGAAAACATGTATATATAAATTTCAAGTAGTAAAGATATGAGACTTTCAATATAAAATACGATAAAGGAAAATTAATTCTAAAACAAAATAAAAGCCATTTCGCAACTACTTCATAAGATTTTAAAAGGAATTCATATAATCCAGATACAATAGATTTAGATCTTTAACTCAAAGGAAAGTATCATTCGCCATGTACAGAGAACAGCATAGCAACCTACACAAAACTACACTATATTGGTTTTTCTTATTAGATAATGATCAGCTAAAAAGGTATATGTAACATTAATCTGACTTGCTTGAAATCCTAACTAAAAGACAGCCAATAAAAACTTTACAGAAAGTTCTAAAAAATAGACAAGTATCTGCTCTACTGTCTAAACTTGATTTCATTGAGGGCCGCATCAGGGTTGTGTTTGACCTCGGGGGGGGGAGTGGGCGTAGCCAGGATCACTCATGTTGGGGACGCCTTTGGCGGCCCGAGTGCTCTGCCAGAGAAAACGGGCTCCCGAACTCCATTTTTGGCTGCAACGGCCTCCTGCAACCCTCTGCCAGCAAAAACAGAGCTCAGAAGGACCCGCGTTTGGCCCTCCTGAGCTCCATTTTTGCTGGCAGAGGCACCGCGGGCCAGTCCTTCACTGTTTACAGGGCAGCCCCGTGGGCCAGATCTAAGCACCCCATGGGCCGGGTCTGGACCCCGGGCCTTGAGTTTGACACCCCTGGTCTAAACTAAACGTAACCTGCACAGGCAAATAAACGTGAGAATGGAATTTCCCCCTCCTACACTGACAATAAGGCAAAGGGGAGAGCATTAAAATTATCCAGAATGAGGGCCTTGATGTGACTAAGACTATTACCGTAAACTAGAAAGCTATCTTGCAGGTAGATTGTAGATATAAGCAGGCGAACTCTTATTATAATGTCTTTTATACTCAGTATCTGTTATCCTTTGACTTATTGTTGTCTTTGCCTTTAACAGTCCATGAGTCACAAATTTTGAGGAGCTCTAAATCTGATAAGTTTCCTCACCACAGTTCTCTTGCAATTTAAATAATAATTATCTTGATGAATCAATGGAACAAATGCAAACAAAATAATTATTAATAGAAAATAAATGGTTGATAAATGCTTAACCCTTTGAGTTCCACCTTAATGCAGAGTAATACATTTTATACTTTTAAGAAATCAGTCTTAAATTTTTGTTTACACTCTTTTTAAAGGGCCAAATCTTGAAAAAGAAACATCTGTGTACAGAAGTTCAATCATAGCTTTCTCATAAACATTTTGTCATTGAAATGTCACATCCCTTTTTTGAATTGAAGGACCTAATGATGATATACACAATGCCTTTATGCATTCACTGTCATATATTAGAAGTTGCTTTCTAGGGTAGCTATTAGATTTACAGAAAAATGATCTCCGGTGCACCATATGAATTACCGGGAGAGAACTATTAAATTTTTAGTCTCTACTTGAGATTCCAACAAAAAATAAGAAATCCCGCTCTTTAAAAAGGAGAAGAAACACAGCTCCTACATACATAGTTAAATGATTTGTAGGTTAGGGTTCTTTGTAAACTGGAACTATAGAACTTTCCATTCTTTCTATAAAATATGCCTTTGTTTCAGATAATCCAAAGACAAGTTGTCAGCCTTTCCAAGCTCTTTTGCTTCTATTTTTTGTCAGCCTTTACAAGCACTTTTCCCTGTCTTAGAATACGGTGAACTTGAAGATAATTTCTGAAAAAAATTAATTCTTTATTCTACTTGTATTTTTAGAGTTGTAAAATAGTATTTTGTGTTAAGGAATATTTATATATGATCAATATTTTTCAGAGTATAAGACGCTCCAGAGTATAAGACACACCTAGCTTTTGGGGAGGAAAACAAGAAAAAAAATCTGCCTCTGCCTCCCAGCAATTTGCCTCCCAGCAAACAGCAAACAGTACACATGATATACACTCTTTGCTGTGTATTTCTGTGCATGTGTGCCTGACCCATAAAAATAGCAAAGAATTGGAGAAATGTACATTATGGCAGTATATTAATGGCAGAAAGTTTTCTTAAATATAGTCACACTAACTCCCCCCAATTATTTAAATAGATCTACTCCAACCATGACTAAGTCAGGGTTTAACTCAGCTGCCTTATTTTAATACTAAAACAGGACACTGTTACATTTCAGATAAAGCTATCTTTAAACAATAACTCTAATAATTTGAACATTCTATTGGCATTTATAGTTATTGACTTCCCTCCTTGCAGCAAACAACAAACAGCCAGTTTCAGCAGTGATTAGCACAAGAAAATAAAATTCTGCCTCTGCCTCCCAGCAATTTGCCTCCTTGCAGTTAGTTTCACTTTCAGTTTTAGCACATGCTGCCTGCCTGCAGCCTGAATCAGCTGATTTTTCGGGAAGCTGATAATCAGTTGCTTGGCTTAACAGGCTCTGTTCTGTTTGCTGCAAGGAGGTAAATTGCTGGGAGGCAGAGGCCAAAGGGTGGGGGTGGCTGGGTGGGGCTACATTCGGTGTATAAGACGTACCCAAGTTTTCACCCTCTTTTTGGGGGTAAAAAGGTGCGTCTTATACTCCGAAAAATACAGTATATTCATCATTTTAGCCATTCTATCCACTGCATGATGAAGGCCTGTTCCAATATATAGAATCATAAATTAAAATTTTTCAAGCATAAATTAATTGAAAAGTTTTGGTGTACATCTGATATTAAAAAGACCATGAAAATGGCAGCTCATGAAATTTTGGGAAAGGCAGTTTCGAAGACTAGGTATCATTATTATTATTATTAGTTTAAAAAGGCTTCTCCAGTGGTCACTTACCATTACAAGTTCATCTGGGGAAGGATTTTCAGGCCATCTACTGCTAAACTTTAGAATTAGATCTTTGAAGATTTAAATCAGCAATTCAATTAGGGCATGAAACTAAATTGGCAAAACGAATGTAGCAGCAAAGGCAATATAGAAGGAGGAGGAAGTGGGAGAGGCAGGATGGGAAGAAAAGGAGGAAGTTGTTCAAAATTTTCAGTCTCAGTTATATTGTTAATCTGTTCTGAACCATTGAGTTTTTGAAAAAATCTTTAAAGCCAGACCGATTACAATACTTTGCAATACTGCTGTTACATGCATATTTCTTAAGTTTATGTAAAACATATTTTATTTGCTCCTCCCATATAAAAGTCAGTGCACAGCAATAATTTCTTCACATTTGCAGAAATATGCTATAGATCACTCCCTATGCTATTAGCATAAGGCCTGCCCCAAAATGCATTTTTGCTTTTTTAAAGAATATGCAATAGGCCACAATCTGTTACACTGTCCATTAATTCACAAACCGTATATAACCCTTACAGATATAATAGACTTTCTGTTTTTAAAATGGGTAATGATGCATGGAATGGATGTCTGCATCTTGAGATGATATCCTGGCTAGCAATCTTTTAAAAAATACCCAGCACAAAACAAATGAAGCAACAACTCTTTACTTAGAATTGTTCATTTGTTATTTCTTCATTTTAAAAAAATGTTCTATTTTTTTTTAAAGCTAAGGCAAAGGAATAGTTACAGAAGGTTTGTTGAGCTCATTTCATTTTATTTACTAGGAAGTCTATAAAACCTTAATAGTTTCTTTAATTTGTTTGTTATACAAGATCCTCTGCATTCTCCTTATTGTCCAATCTCTTACATTTAACTCTACATCAGAATGTTTGCAATGTTTCCAGATGCTTTTATTGTATAATCATGAGGCCTCATTCTCAGGAAAGGATGGGGGGGAAACTAAGATACTTTTTCCATGTTCCATTGATCATCTTAACAAGCTTATTCCATATTTTTGCTTACAAGAAAAAAAACTATTCAGATAGAATAGAGGGACTAGGTGCACAATTGCTTTTGATTCAATTGGTAGAAGTCTTTTGTCTGGAATCACTCTTGCTGTAAATTATTATAGTAGGAAACATTCTTCAAATGAAGGAAAATTAGCTGAAGAGCAACTGTTGATGTTAATCAGAGGTGGTATTCAGCCGGTTCGGACCGGTTCGCCTGAACCGGTAGCGGAAATCGTGGGGGGCCCACCTGCCCCGGCTGTATGCTATCCTATTTGTGCACGTTTTTGAGGCCGGGCACATGCATGGAAGGCTTGCGTGCGAGTAAAATGCATGCGCGGGAGACCATCACATGTGTGGAGGTGGCGCGTGCGCGCACTCACATTTGCGAACCAGTAAGGAAGGTAAGTGAAAACCATCCCTGATGTTAATTTGTATAAAATAAAGCTAAGGCAAATATTCTACCAAAGAAAACATTGATTTATTAGGTATTGTGGGAAGGCCGCCTCCCTCTCACCAGAATAAAATATTTTACAGAATATTAAAAGAGGCAAAATAGAAATTTTTCCCTAAAAGAGAAGAGGAGAAAAATCTCCTTAACAAAAGCAGAAAGCAGCCCCAGTCTTTCTGCTATAGGAAAACAGCCTCAAGCAGAAACCTGAAGAGGCTAGGCTTTATGAATGGACATTTTGTATCCATCCATAAGGCCACTCTATTCATAAACAAAGGGCAGCCAGCAGCTCCAAATAAGTAGCACAATAGACAAGGGGCCAAAACTGACAAGATTAGCTCAGATAAACAAAACACCTAGGATTTGCATTTCCCCTTTTGCCGACAGAGCCAATCATTTATTTATTTTATTTTATTTTATTTTATTTTATTTTATTTTATTTATTTATTTATTCATTTATTTGTCAACAAGTGCAAGGAAACAGGTTACATGAAAAAATGGCACAAATAAATGGATATAAAGAAGCAAAACATAGCCATAAACACATAAAATGAGTACATACAAATGGGTACAGTAGGACAGGGACAGTAGGCACGCTGGTGCGCTTATGCACGCCCCCTTAGGGACCTCTTAAGAAGCATGTAAGGTCCAAGGTAGACAGTTTAAGGTAAAAGGTATGGGGGTTAGAGAAACTAACAACAGGATCAGATAAAGTGTTCCAGACATTTACTACTCTATTGCAGAAGTCGTATTTTCTGCAATCAAGATTACATTTAGTTTGAATCTATTGATAGCCCTAGTGTTATTGCAGTTGAAATTAAAGTAGTCGTTAACAGGTAGGACGTTAAGGTAGATGAACTTGTGTACTAAGCTTAGGTTGGAACGTAGACGGCGTAGTTCAAGGTTATCCAGGCCTAAAATTTCAAGCCTGGTGGTATAAGGAATTTTATTGCGAGCAGAGGAGTTGAGTACTCTTCTTGTAAAATACCTCTGGACCCTCTCTAATGTATTAATGTCCAAAATACAGTGTGGGTTCAAGGCAGGTGAGAAGTATTCAAGGATAGGTCTGGCAAAGATTTTGTATGCACTAGTTAGCAGTATAGCGTTACCAGAGAGAAAACTTCGTAACATAAGGTTGACAACTATTC
>QLTV01003286.1:3188304-3212204 GCA_003457575.1 Thermophis baileyi | reverse complement strand
AGATTACATGACAAATTTTTTTTTAAACTAAATTGCTTATTAGAGAGTAGGTTATTTGTCACTAAGTGGAGGGTGATGGATTGGTTTATGATGGCTTCCATGACTTTACAGGTGATGCAGCAAAGGGAGATTGGTCTATAATTCTCAAGAAGGCCGGGGTCACCTTTTTTGAAGATAGATATGACTGTTGCTAATGACCATAGGACAGGCAAGGAGCTCATTCTAAAAGATACTTCACAGATGGTGCTTAGAGGTTCAGCTATGGCAGAGGAGAGCTTTTTTAGAAAGCAGGCACATATTCCATCAGGACCAATAGATAGAGATGGCTTTAGTTTGTGTAGTGCCCTTTTGACGGTATCTTCAGTAAAATCAATGTGGATTAGATCATTGCAATTGGTTGAGGTACGACTAGGAAATGAGGGGGAGATGCCATTGCTATTGACAAAGATTGAACTGAAAAAAGTGTTGAAGAGATTAGCCTTAATGGCATCATTATTACAATCTTCACCATTTTGCCCTTTTAGAGGTGGGATGGTCTTTGAGTCTTTAAGTTTGGCATTTACGAAATTATAGAAGGCACGATTGGATTTTGTGTGTAACAGCTCTTCTTTCTGTTTGCAGTGGTAATTGGTACATTCTGTTTTTATTTGGCGGCATAAGGTTTTGTATCGGTTTTTGAAGTTAGCTACATAGCCAGTTTTATTTTTCAGCCAAAGGGATTTTTTTTGGGATTGGAGTTTCCTTATTGATAAGTGTAATTTGTTCTTTTTGATTTTGGGAGTTACTAAAGGTACATATAGATTAATGACTCTTTGAACTTCAAGTAGAAAAGTCTTATAATAGTCTTCTGCAGAGTTGCAGTCATTGAATAGGATTTGCCAATCTAGAGATGAGAGGTCAGCAGCTATGAGATCATAGTTTGCTATTTTGAAGTTGTATTTAGGAGTCCTATTATGAGATTCTTTGTATGGATGTAAATTTAGACAAAAGTCAATCATGCTGTGGTCACTGTTGGAAAAAGGTTCTTTGATATGAAGGTTATAAATTGTGTTTAAACTGTTGCAGAAAATTAGATCGGGGCAGTTGTTTAATCTAGTGTTGATAGTTGCCAATTGATCGAGTCCTAAAGTAGTGATGGCATTATACAGGGTCGTATATGGTCTCAGGAAGAACAAGCTCTTGTGTTACTTGAATATTTTTCAAATCTAGGGACTTTTTGTAGAAGATAGCAACACCACCTCCTCTTCGGATTTCACGGTCAGATCGGTGGACATCGTAGTCACTTGTAGTGATAATGGAGTCAGGAAAGGATTTGTTTAACCACATTTCGCAGACAAATATTAGGTCAAATTGAGTTGTATTTAGTAGAAGAAGAAACTCCGGCATTTTGTTTACGAGGCTTCTTGCGTTGAGTAGTTTGCATTTAAGGTCAGCTGCGGTTGTTGTGGCCCGCCAGCGACCCGTGCAGCTGGTTGCAGACTCCGACAGCGAAGAGGCTGTTGTGGTGATGCGCCGGCGGCCTGTGCAGCTGGTACCTGAGTCGGACAGTGAGGAGGTTGGTGGGGACTCGGTGCCAGAGGCAGAGATGGAGCCAGGGCTTTCAGAACCTCCAGAAGCTCCCATCACTGATGACAAAGAAGAGGAGGAGCCTATTCTTAATGCACGGGCACGCAGAGCTGCCAAGAGGCAAGAATGGTTACTCAGGAGGAGGACTCCTCGGGAGTAAGGCTTTGGGCTAATTGGCCATGCCCTTAGCCTATTTAAGTAGTGACCATGCTCAACTACGTTGCAGGAAACAACTCCGTTCAATCCATGTATTGATTTGGTTTTCCTGTTCAGTTCTTGATTCAAATCGGCATTCTTTTTCCTGTTCCTAGTTCTGGGCTTTCTGCCAACTTCAGTAAGTTCTCGTGGCTCTTATCAGTTAAGCCTAATTGGTTGGACTACTTTGATTCGTTGTGCTTGGACTCTTGCCAACTGTTAAGACGTTAATTAACAGTTGGTGCACCGAAAGGACTACTTTATGATTTAATGGACTTTGATAAACACGACTGCTAAGAGAGCATTAGTAGTTTCACGATTATTAAACAAGGTTTGTTTGTACGTTGCTTGTGTTGTTTTTCTTGGGTCGGCAGCTGGGACAGAACAGCGGTGAACCTAGATGATCTTGGGGGCGTGCATACCTAGTATTGGATATTGGGATGTTGGGGTTGTTGATTGTTGGTTGTTGTGATGTTGGGTTGTTGGGATTGTCGATTGTTGATTATTGGGTTGTTGTGGTTGTAGGGACCGTTGGTCTTGTGCTTGATACAGTCAGCATGATAGTCGATATATAGGTCAGTCTCTCCACGATCCAGGTGTCTTTCGAGCTCTGTGCAGAGCTCACGAGAGCGTGCACGTTGTAATATGGATAGGTCGTGTCGCGAACGTAGTTTATTATGGTTAGTGTGGTTTCTAGCAAGTGTGTTTATTGAGTGGATAAATTTGCATTTACTGGCCTCACTATTGCAAATGACTCTGCAGAAGCGAGGAGCCATCGTGCCGTCATTGTTTTTGTATTCCGGGCCGTCACGGGAGATGTTAATAATTTCCTCAGGAGAGATGGTCGATGCCAGAAAGTTGCTGATGATGCTGCGAACCATAGTGACCCCTACATGACCCCATAGGAATCTGGCAACATCCATTAAAATATTAAAGGACATATTCTTGCACAGAAACAGGCATCTCAATTACAAAGCCCCCAAAATTGTATAAAAGCACATCTACTCTCAACCCCAATTTGTCAGCCACCCCAAACATGCTGTTGTCACTATTGTTTCTGGCTACCAAATAAATGGAGACCTCCTTTCCAACTGCAGTCAGACTCCAATTCATTTCTCCTGCATCTTTCTCAAAGCTTGGAATAAGAACCAGACCAGATTTAACTTCCAACAGTATGCTAACTATCTAGCATGTAGAATTATGTGTTACTTATAAATGCTCTTAACATTGTGATAGAAAATTGAGATGCTTGAGTGAATTAACAATTGCTAACTTAAATATAGGAAAGTAGTCACAGAAAAACCAAGGCAGAATTTAGGATCAGTATCTCTGGAGAAAGTTCTATAAAACACACAAGTGCAGAAATGGTAGATCACAGCAATAAAAAAATGAAGGGAAAGAGGATATGATCTTCTACAGTCCTCAAAACCCTGGATGGAAAGAGTCCTATATGGAAGAGATGGAGAGCTATATCCATCTGTGTTAAAGAACCAGCTACTTTTTTCACCTAATGATAAGGGTGCTCATGTGCAGTGAAGAAAAACAACTTCAGGAAAAAAAACTTTTAACTCATATGTTTTATGAGTTCTAACTGCATAATAACTGTTAAGCGTACAATAAATGTCCTGGGCATTGTTATTCTCTATTGCTGTTAAATTCCTAAACTGCAGAATGTTATTCTTCATAAAATAAAGTGCCATCAGGAAGTAAATCATACTGAGGTAGAAAGGTAGAAAGAGTACATGTAAAGGGTATAATTTTGGACATGTTTTAGAGCAGAAGGTTCCTATTGCAGTTTCCAAGATTCTGTACTTATTCTTGCATTACAACTCCTTACTAATCATGTATTTATTTATACACTGCTTGTTTTCAAAAGAGCTCATGATAACAGAAGAAGTTGGTCAGGGTTTATACACTTTTATATTACTGGAGAGTTATTTAAATCTGAATTCCAGCTTAACCTAGTGATATTTTCCTTAATCTGAGTATCCCCAAGGGTTTTCATTTGTACTTTGGTTATCTTTGGCCATGGATAGAGTGAATTTAGCTCATGGGAGCTATAACTAAAAACATCTGGAAATTAGCAGACTGGGAATGCTGTTTTAGCCCCTTTCTAACCCTAACAACTGCAAGCATAACTTTTAAATAAAAATATTTCTAAGGTCAGATTTGTCAGTATAAAAGAATGACTTTTCTCTAATCAAAATAGATAACATTTATTGGTACTAATGTTAATATCTTTCTTTTTTTCCCTTAGACAGTATTGTCGCATTGTGTTTATGGATTTACATGGCAAGCTCTAAATACATATTGTGGAAGCCATTAAAACAACTACTAAATAGTCAGACGAAGCAGGTCTTTTTGTTAAGGTGTGGCAAAGCCAGCTGTTCACTTGTTAAGATGGTTTTCAGCCTTACTTTACATAAGGCAATAAACTGGACAAATCACAAAACTGGCCATTCAATCACAAAATAGAAGGTTCTAAAACCCACATAATCTTAGATTTGCCCAAATACTGAAAGTGGAAATTTGGGTTCAGATTTTATAAGGTGTTTTTTTTAGATATCTTAGACCAAGTTCAGGGGAAATGTAAGAAATATATGACAGATTTCGTCCAGTTGACAGCCAAAACAAATTGTATCTTCAGTGTGAAATAACCAAAAACAAAGAATATTGATTTTTCATAGAAATGCCATATGGAGGTTTATATAAAGACAATGGAAATTGTATGAGCTTGTATAATACCTTGACATAGCCTACCTTGTGAACAACAGGAATCAGAAAATATCAATACGATTTTATTGAATAAAATAATAGTGTCAAGAGAGAGAAAGAGAGATGTATTCCATGCCATTGTTTGCAATATCCAGCTATATTTTCTGTGCAATATAACTGCATGGGATATTAAAAGTTTGGAAACTAAGGGGAAATCACTTGATTAGGATATATAAATTACACTACAGTTCACTAAACAGTAAGAGTTTTGCTATCTTTTTTAAATGGTCCTGAAGGGTATTGCATTTCTGCCACTCTAATGTTGCATGAAGCAAAGTAAATGCAACCACCTGGAAGCAGTGGGTCAACATTGTCTGGGAGATTAAGATGTTGCCTCAATTTCTACAGCCATAGCAAAAATCCTATAAAGATGTGCCCTAGAATAAAAATCTCCCCTCAGACATTTTTATTTATTTTTTCTGTCAGTAACTTATGCTCTTATAAATTGTGATACCCACTTTTTATTCAATAACCTTAAAAAGAGAGTCGTTTTGTGGGTAAATTATTATACAGTCCTCAGCACAAAAGCTAATGAGAGAACAATCCAGAAGACTGGATAAAGGCTCAGCTTTTATACAGTTTGAACTGTTTGAAATGATTGCCTCAGCCCAGTTCAGGTCAGTTTCAGATAGTCATGACAAAATTGCATTGTGTACATTAACGAAAAACTGAGATGGTAGATAAAGTGCACAAATAATAGATAAATTTGTTAATATTTTCCAGCAGAAATTAATGTGACTATTATCTAAAATGCTGCATGGATCCATAAGGAGATCCTTCCAGGTGAGCATAGTGTTGCATGTATAAAAGTCTTTCTCTCCACCCTTACCCCTATTATTTTCACAGTTAACTATAAGGTAGGTTAATGACTGACTGAAGATAAAATTCTGGATCTAGTGGCTGAAAATATCCTGATTACTACCTTAACTTGGACTTGAATTTTAGCAGGAAGAATAACAGTTTAATAACATTCTTAAAGTCTCCTGTTCCTTTTCTAAAATTCTGCTTCAAGTTCTTCAGGTCTCTGCATCTCATCAACTGTTTTGCTCTTTACCTGTGTCATATTTCTTCTTTCCCACCCTAGTCCCATGGCACTCATCCAGAGTACATCTGCAACTTTGCTAGCAACAATGTTCATATCTGTATTTGCCTGGATTATGTGGTCCTGAATTAAATTCATTACCAGCTTTTTAACATTATTGCGTGCTATTTATAAAGCTCTGAATTTGTCCTTATAACTTTGTCCCTGGCTTAACTAATCATACTTTCTACAAAATTCTCCTTTTCTTATTTTTTTTCCCCCTGTCTGGTTTTTAAAATCCAATTCTGGGGTTCGGTTAACATCATTCCCAGAAAAATAGGAGAAAAAGTTGACAAGAGGCCAATATGGATGAATTGTATGAAATAGATTTATGAAATTAATTATAGAGTATAAAATACCATTTGTATCGGAACTGATATCTGCTTACCAAAGAGTTATTGGACCAAGTATTCATAGGAATGTACTGCAAAATGTGTTTTGCGTGTTTGGTCCAACTTCAGTGGTTCATCATTGTGTGGGTCATGTTTTAAGTCGTATTAATGCAGAAAGATTGAAAATTCAGAAAGGTTTCACAAATATTTAAGCACCATTGAACAACTGAAGTGTTCACAGTTGGTCTCCTTATTAGAAAGGTTTAATGCTGGGAAGCATTACTAGCAGAAAGTTAGGTCTCCATGTTACCTTCCTTTGCTTTTCAATAAATACTGTTTGTTGTTTTTTTATGAACAAATGATACATAATATTTATTTTTCTGTGTTTGGGATCTGAATAGTGAAACAGAGTTCTATATCTATATATATAAAAGCCAAATACCACTCACTCATCACAAAATCTCCAGAACTGTAAAGCCTACAGACTTGAAACTTGGCACGTATGTTCCTCTTGGCTTCTAGGTGCTCGCTAAGAAATGATTTTTTGAAATGACCATCAGATCATTAGTATTTCTTATACAGTAATATATCAACACGCTCTGATGCTACCCCTTCGCTAAACCGGGTGTGGGCGTGGCCAGCACGTGACTCATCCGGCCTGTGGGCTGGGACATTCTACTCCCCCTCCCCACCTGAAAAGAACTCTGTTCCAACTGCCAGTTGCCTTATATTAACACGCTCTGTGTAAGGAGTTACACATTCTACATAAATTTTCAAGCTTTAAGTGTCAATGTATCAAGCCCGATTGTAATTACTCATTAATTTTCAAGCTTTAACTGTCAATTTATCAAGCCCGATCACATAGTTTCGTAGCGAAGCACGGGTATCCAGCTACTAGTGTATATATATGGGATTCCCTCTAGATCTATGCAAAATAGAGTTTGAAGCTTACATGATGAGGGTTTGGAGACATGCATGGCCCTGAGGTTTAGATTGCCTGTCACATCTAGGATCTCACTTTTATTCCGACATAAGCTGTATAAAGAATGAATACTGAACTGTCTGCGGAGCCTTAAATAGTATCAGTGGAGCCAATCAACTTTTCAAGTTGATTCGAAACTGCAGCCAGTCTTGAATTGTAGTAATAAAATACTGCAGAAGTCATTCTTTGGGACCATTATTGTGCAAGGACAGTATTCAAGGCCACACATAAAAAATAAAGTGGCAGCTGATTAAATTTCACTGAGCACTTAAAGCCTATAAGAAGAACCCTTTTATATATTAAAAAAAAAACCCTAGACAGTAAGTTATCATTGCATCTATTCACCACACCATCCACACAAAAGTATTCCATGCATAATACACTACTTACAAATGAATTCTTAGAACAACTAGGAAAACATATTTTGGGGTCTAAAAATCTCATTTTAGGTTAATGAAGTCATGGTTGCGGGAATATACTTATAACTTAGCTAGTGGGATCTATAATAGTTTTGGATTCTAACTTAGACGAGGTGAAAAAGTTTCCCACTGTATGAATATTTTCTCTTAAGGCTTGGGTGTGTCCCTTGGCCAACTCATTCATGCTTAGAGATTCAGGTCATTTACTGGGACATTTCCCTTTTGTTCTCTTTGATCAGAAATTGGTGTCTAGGGCTTCAGCAGAAAACACTGAAATTCTCATTCTATGACCCCTAGCAGATTTGCAATGGTGACATTGGTGGCAAAATGGAAATAAACAAATGGCCTAAATTGCTATTCAGCAATTAATGTTGAATCCCTAAAATTAACTAAAATTAACCAGGTAGCACTTGCTTTCACTTACATTTGCATTAAACCATATATTATTCATAAGATTGGGGATAATGTGTTTATATTTTATTTTATTTTATTTATTTATTTATTTATTTATTTTGTCAAGTATGTATTTGATAATATACATAAGTATAACATTATTTTAATACATAAAATGGGTACAAATAAAAGGAAACATTTGGACAGGGACGGCTGGCACGCTGGTGCCCCTTGCACACCCCTTATGCACGCCCCTTACAGACCTCTTAGGAATGGGGATCCAAACATATTTTGGACACCCTAAAGCGCTTAGTTCCATCAAGATTTCTGGGATGGATGGCTTCTATGTCAGCAATAATTACCTTTTTTTTTCTTTTTGGTTCATATCCAGTTCTATCATCTCATATGTGTATGTACTGCTTTTGTAGTTTTTTAATATATTAAATTCCAGATTTTTAGAAGTTCTGCTGAAAAAAGAAAGACAAAAGTGTTCACTGCTGTTAAGGCTGGCTTGTTATCACAAAGCATTGGAGAAGTAACATACATCTTTCATTAGATTAGTGCCATTTAGAATGCAAAGGATGTGTGTTTGTGTTTTATTTTTATAGTTACAATGTACACTGAATATGGCATTTAATTTCGTTGTACGAGGTGCAATGACAATAAAGTAAACTAACTAACTAAATTTAAAATCCTTTTTTAACACCAAAAGAACTTTGACTATTCTAGAATTAAAGATTCAAACCTATTCACTATTTATTAGCCTTACAATAATTTTTCTCCTAATTGATTACCTTACTTTCTTCCAATTTTGTTCTTGGTAGAAATAGCAAAGTCAGTTATTTACATTTTTGCATTTTTTTTAATACAATGCATCTTAAAACATGATAAATAGCTGACAACAGTAAGAGAACCTGCCAGAGACCTTTATTTTCCTCCCCCCCCCCCGCCCCTCTCTCTTTCTTTCTCCCTTTACTGCTTTTTCTAATTTGCTTTCCCTTTTAACTCTGCAATTTGTGTTTGTTCAAATACATCAAGATTCAGCTTTCCCCCCCCTCCCAAATTCATGTTGTTCTTGGACAAGACTAAGGGGGAAATTTCTCTGGCTGATTTTCCTTTCGATTCCTCTGTTTTTTCAACTGAAAGAGAACTTTAGGCCCCTTGCTCTGTGAATGTGGGGTTTGATACAAAGTTTACAGTTCAGTGGGAAAAAACGTTCAGCAGAATCCCTGAATCAAAGGGAATTCTTCCTATTCTATTAATATAACCAACATTATTTATTTCTCTTTAGTCTATTACTCCCTCAGTCCCTAAAGGCAGGGTCAAATTGCTCTCATACCAAATATGTAGCCATGCTATAAAAGTGCAGTACTTCTGAAAGCTCTGTTCTCATGAGAAAACACTGTTCTGTTACATTGATCTCTAATTAATCCATTTTCTATCTCTTTGCTAAAACTGAAGAATTAAAAAGACTACAGCTGCTTATCACATTAATTGCAATAAATTGGCTGAAATCTTTAAAAACTGGTGAGAGGGGACTTTTACGATAATAGCGCTGCAATTCTGCCAGTTCTATATTATTTATCTTTAAATTTGTATGTGTTGCTAACAAAACATTTATGCAAAGCAGCACCAAAATATGTTAAACAATGTAACAAAGTATACTCAATAAGAAACAATTTTAATAATGCAGAAATGGAAGAGCAAACAAACAAATGAAAGTAAAAACAAACATCTAACAAACATCTATGACACACACGTGTGTGTGTGTGTGTGTCACAGATGTTTGTTAGATGTTTGTTTTTACTTTCATTTGTTTGTTTGCTCTTCCATTTATATATATATATGCATGCAATAGGACCAGCTGAACCCTTTATGTGTATAAAACATATTGGAGATGCAACCAGTTGCATAGTTTCTCTATTTTAATTGTACTAAATTTCAAGCAAAATTGATTCCAAATACATTCATTTTCCCATTTGTACAAAAAAAGTAGTCGCACAGCTACTTGTTATGCTATGTTATGTCCATATAAGTATCATGTTTCTCTCTCTCTCTCTCTCTCTCTCTCTCTCTCTCTCTCTCTCTCTCTCTCTCTCTCTCTCCAAAAAACCCCTCATATTTTGTTTTTGTTTAAGGCATTTCATCTTTTTTTAAAATCCAGAACATTTACTACAATATTTAAATATAATCAGTATACAATTGAGCACTGAGAAAGGAAATGCTAAAACTTCTTAATGCAAATCCATTCTTTATATGCATGCAGTGATCTGAAACAATATGTTTTTTTTTTTTGGATTCTTAAAGTCATTTTAGTACAAAAGCATTATTCGTGGTACCAGTTCTATAATTCTTTCATCATCAGGGTTACTATGCACAGCCATTGAACTGCATCTGGGGAGGCACGTTTCCCAACCTGGCCATTCCTTTTGATGTCTTCTCTTTCCACTGAATCTCTGCTGCTACTGTCAATTACCCACTTGGGTAATGAAGCTAAGATTGTTTTCTCCCAGCATGTAAAGTATTGGCCCTATAATTTCTTGAAACACAAAAAAGTCTTGGATAACTTATAGACCTCCAAAATTGCTACTAAATTATACTTCTTTAACGTGATAGAAAGGAAATATAATAGTTCACTTCACATTATATTACAACCTCAATTAATTTTAAATACAAATCAATTTAAATCAAAATTAATTAGATTTATCCACATGGGTGCTTTCATATATATTGAGACTACAGTTTCTAATTGTAGTGATCCACAAAAACTGGATTAATAGTTAAGACTAGAGTTGTCAGTTGGAATTGTATCAATCCATCAAAACTGGTATGGTGGGACGAGCTTGTGAATATTTTTATCAAACCATGAGCAGTGATCTCATCTCTAATGCTGATACAATGATTTATGCCAGCTTTTCATTCTGCAAACTATTGATATTCGGAATACATAAACTGATACTAGTAATAAATGGAATAATTGTTGGCTGTAGCAGAAATGTTATGTTGTACATATAAATTCTAGCAACTAGCATCCTTTTTCTTTTACTTTTTATTATGGAAGATATATACAGTATATAATCAATCTTAGTCTGAATCATTTAAATGGGGACTTCCCCCCCAACTGTCCAATTTCTAAAAAGCTATAAAATAATTAGAGCAAATTTGAATAATATCAAATGGGTTCTGAATTGTATCAGAAAACTGAGATGAGACAAAAGTCATCTGGCAGTATTTATGGTGAAAAATGCCACCAGCAATTGAGGCAGATTCGACACAATATCTTTTAGTAGCCTGAACTAGTGATCACTGGGTTATAACACAGTCAAACTCACGGAGTCACATTGCCGTCACATGACGTTTTGCAATGTTTTTTCCCTTTGTGGAGCTGGGGTGGGCGTGGCCTGCATGTGACGCATCTGCCCCGTGGGCCACCAGTTTGACACCCCTGGGTTATAAGAATGCAATATAGCCCTGAACTAAGGAAAGTTATGGATTATGCACCCCAAGGAGTAATATAGAAAGCAATGTAAATCATACTATGACCTTTAAAGACAGAATGAAACATTTGAAAATATAGGTAGTTCTTGTTCAGCAACCACAATTTGGACCAGCAACTACTGTACATTGCTAAACAAAACAGTTACTAAATGAGAAATCACATAATCATAACTATGTTTAATGGCCTGAAACTGACAATGGTTCTCTTTTGTTTGCCTCCTAACCATTCCTCCACCCTTTAAAATGCTCACCTCAATACTAGGATAATTATTAAGAAGTATAATTAACAAGAAGTGAATTAATGTTTCTATTTACATGCATTGGACAGAAAGGGATTACAAGAGAGTAAGCAGGTACACAATGGGAAATGCACATCAAAAGCAATGCACTGGCACTGGCAGCTGCTTGCAGGCTATGCAAACAGCCTGTTGTATTCTTTCCGATCTCTCTGCTCTGTGAACAGGAAAAAAAAACAAAGAAAAACAACAAGTCAGGACAGGGCATACTGACTTTAATGACAGTCACATGATTGAGGGATAGCAGTGTCATATTTCAAACTTAGTTGCCTAATGAGGCAGTCAGTAAGTTATATACTATGGGATGATATTACATATGGTTTGACCCAATGTCTCTAAATTCCACATTCCTGCAAAGACTCTAAACTCACCGTCTTCTATTTCTAAAATAAACAGGCTCCTTTGCTGTACCCATACAGTGTCTCCTTTCACACTATGGAAAGGGCAGTAATCTGATTTTTGTTAGCTATCTCCTTTCCTTTCGGGGTCATCTGTTTATTTTAAGTTCATCTGTTCTTCCTAATATACATTTCAGAACTTATGAAAATGATAGAGTACTCTTTGTGCCCCATGTGATATTACAAGGTTGTTGAGATAAGTTATGCTGATAACTGCCAACCAGAATCTATGGGAGGGCAGCTATAATAAACTTGAAATAATAATAACATCTAAATAACATCAATAGCTGAACTTAAAGAAATGCAGTTAGTCAATGCCTGACAGTTAATCAGTTACTGGATTCATGGTTCTGTCATCCAGATTCATGTTCAAATACTTCTCCTCATTATTCAAATAAAGAAAATCAAAATGAAAAAGCTGATCCCATTTCCTCATGTTTATATATGTGCCCTTCCACATTACTGAAATTGACATATAGAATCACTACATTTTGAATCTTTGGCCCACTATTATATCTCCTTTAAGCTAATTACTGTATATTGGAGAATGTCTGAGCTGGGACTCTCCTCTAGAGACAGAATATACCATCCCAGAACCTGGAAATGAAACCAAATTCTTTGGGTTGATTGTAGTATTCACTGACTTCATCTAGACTTGTTACTGCTTTTCCCTGAATTGGAGTGGGCAGAATCCTGATCGTTTATCAGGTTCAGATTTCAATCTAGATGTCCCTGGATGCCTGAATTTCTTGTTGCTTATCAACTTTTGTTCTACACTGAAAAACCAAAGACTACTATATGTCTCAATACAGTTGAATCAAAATAAAATTGAATCAATACAAAGATGTTGGAGATTAGCCCTGGGCTTCCATTTTATGTAACATTTGGATTATCTGTATATAGTGCAGAGACAGAAGAAGTTATGTCTGATGCCATTCTATGCTACTAAAGGACATTTTGTCATGTTACTCTGTTATTGTTTTTGAGAAATGTTATTTTAAATAAAAGGTAGGCACCACTTTGACTAACATAATAACGTTCACCACTTTGACTAACATAATAACTCATTTTCTTCATTTTCTTTAGCTATTTACATTTTCAACAACTGCCTGAAAATGTAGGAAAGAGTTTTATATCACCTGCATACATTGCATCCTATGACATTATCTACTTCGCTGCTGTGTCTGTCTGGGTAGAGTCAGACCTATTAATTCTCCTCTTCCTGTTAATTTACAACAGTAAATCAAATATGATAGGATTACAGTTTGTACTTTCAGAATGAATTCTGGAAAATGATAGCAAGAAATCTGATATGGAGCTGCCCTTTTGCACATAACTGAAAGAGAAATTATACTGCTACAAACATTTTTCTTACATAAATTGTGATCTTCTCTAGAATTTCCATGATAAGTTTAACATTTATTTAACCCTGGCTCCTACTTCCATTTTTCTTCCATATAGTTCATCAAATGTTTACAGAGCATTTCACAAAATGTTGGTGCGTGTAGGAGAAAGGCAGGCAGAACATGATGGAAAAAGAAAGCTGAATTACATCACCCTTCTGCATTGTGTTTGACTGTAACTGTTAAATTAATCCCACCTTCGTCGCCAGTGTTAAATTAGGGCTTGCCGGCCTGACAGAACTAAAACGAGGCTTGAATTTAAACAGGAACCTTTTATTCTCCACTTCAGCACCAAAGCTTCCACTCTGCAAATGGACAGCAACCAGACTTTGACAGCTCCTTTTATAGTCGAACTGTCAAACTGTCAACCAATAGGAATGCTTTATTTTCCCGCTAGCCGGCTGCTTGCGCTTTAGCCAATAGGGCTTCAGCAAGCACCTGGCTTGGCTTCTAGGCGGGGTTCGTAAGTCAAGGACTTAGCGGGTCGTAAGTTGAGGACTTTGCGAAAGCACAAGAAGCTGGCTTGGCTTTCTTGGCGGGGTCGTAAGTCGAGGACTTAACAGTAACTGTCAGACTTTGCTGGGGACTCTGGGAGTTTCAATCCAATTCATCCCAGTGGTATCGAGAGGAAAATCTTGCAGATAAAATGAAAAGCATTTTTACTGTTTCTATGATAAATTCAGAATTAACATCACAGCCAACACATTATAATGGTCCAGTTCAGTGGTGGGTTCTAAATGATTTTGCTACCAGTTTGCGTGCGCACACGTGCACGCTTGCAATGCTTCTGCGCATGCGCAGAAGCATCCCGGGCAGGTGGGCGGAGCCTCCCGTCACTGCCACTACCGGTTCAGAGAATCGGGCCGAACCGGGAGCAACCCACCACTGGTCCGGTTCTATAAGATTAGTATGAACTAAGTTTAATTTGTTATAAATGTTCTGATACAATTCTTATTCTGTCTCACTTTGGCAACCGTTTCATTGGATGCAAAAACCTGCACTATGGGTGAAGTAAGGTAACATTTTATATCTCATTGGTCTTAAGAAATATCCAACACTGTCTCGGTCAGTACAGATGCTCCTTTCGAAGTACTTTTCAATTCTGTTGCTGTGCAGTTTCACATGCAAGGCAGATAACTTGTACAAAATTCTTTTCTGTGTTATATTTGGGGTTTATTAGCCATCTTGGAACAATCAACATTTAGGAAATATTATTTATTATTTGGTAAAAGTTATGTACAACTTTGGCTCTTGAAGATAAAGGTTACATTACATAGTCTTCCCTCTTCCCATTATTTTCCCACAATATCCTGTGATGTATGTTGGATTGGGCTCAGCTAGAATAACTGGATCAAAGGCAGTTTACATGACTGAGAATATACTGGTTTCCCTAGTTCTAGTCTAATATAAGGATGAAACAGATAATCAGGTCATTTTGATCAGACTGAGTTAATTATGTGGACATAAAACTGAGATCTCTTTAAAGAATGGGTAAATAAACATTTACTGCAACAATTGAACATGAGCATTTCATTCTTCCCAGCTTAGCTTTTTCAATAAACCCTTGTAAATGTTCTTGCCCAGCCACTAAAAATAAGCTGCTATAACAAAACATGTTTATGAATGGAATAGCTTATCTAAATATAGCATCTTGTTCTCAAGAGAGTTAAGTCGATTACCATATCAGTGGATAATAAGAGAAAAGCAGTGTCCTTCATGACCTGTATTTGCTCTGAGCTAAGAAATTGCTCAGGTGCCATCATAGTGGAGAGCAATATCTATCACTGTCAATCATTCTGGCACCTTTTGAACTTTCCCATTCAGTTATCTTAAGTCTAAACTGATGGTTCTTTTCCATATGGAGTACAGGAAGTTTGATTCTCAAGTTTCTAGTGTAAGATTTCCATTTTTTTTTTAATAAGCAAGGGTTAAAGCAGTGGAGACACAGTTTTCTCCATCACTAGTGTCATTGTAAAACACATACAGCAAACATCTGGCTTGTGTTTTCTTTTTAAATAAATATTGGGAAGGTAGTTCCCATAATAAGGCTTATCTGAGCAAATAAGCATTCAATTCACAGAAGAAAGAAAAACCATTACAAAGTTTCTGTGTTTTTGTTTCCTCTTCCAGACTATGGGGATATTCTAGTCAGTTGTTGTTAATTGTAGGCTCAATAGTAACTGTCAAAACATGTTGCTCCAGCACTAGCCTTGTGGGCATCCAAAGGGGCAGGTCAAAGTGGCCACAATAGCCAAACAGTAAAATGTGAATGAAGTCTCAGCCCTACTTTACAAGTACTGTGTGTGCAGTGTGCATAAAAAGGGTCGGTTCTTTAATCATATGATCAGTGACCAGGAATGGGTTCCAACTTACCTCGCTGCCAGTTCGCTCCCTCCCGCGCCGCATGGGCGCGGGGCATGCACAGTAACAAAAAATCCAGGGGGGGGGAAACAAAGCCAAAAAAAAGATGGTGACCGCATGCACAGTGCCAGAAGTCGGCTTCTGCGCATGCTCAGAAGGAAATAAAAAATTTTTAAAATTCAAAAAAAATTCAAAAAAAAGATGGCGGCCCCCACGGACCGGCACCGACCAATCCAGTTCGGTGATGTCATCGTGACATCACCAGCAGGCCACTACCAGTTTGGGAGAACCGGTCCGAATCAGGAGGAACCCACCCCTGTCAGTGACTCCATCTTGACTTTTGACCTTCCTCCTTGCAGGTACCCCTACTGGCCTGCACATATTGAATGGTTTAATTTTGCTGAGGGAGATCTCTATGAAGCTCTAATTGCCTACATGAATCCCATTAAATGTTGTAGATCAGCGACTCCCAACCTTTTGGGTACCAGGGACCGGTTCCATGGAGAGAGGTTTTTTCATGGACAGGAGGGGGCATGGTTCATGTGCTGCCTGCATCCCACAGATGGGGCTTCACTTGCTTACACAGACCATTTTTTGGCATGCCACGGACCAGTGCCAGTCCACGGCCCAGGGGTTGGGGACCCCTATTGAAGATTGCCCATTGACCATAGCACATGCAAGCCAAAGTTGGAGTGTTTCCTATTGTCTCTTAGCATATTGCAAGTGAAAGCTTATTTTGTTCTCTGAGAACTGGAGGCAAAGCTTCCTATCTGGAAATAACAGTGGAAGATTCACAATCTGTGAGGGCCTCCTTCTATAGAAACTTCAGCTATGAATGCTGCTTAGGACAGTGTCCACTACAAAAGATCAAGATCATAGACCACATAATTTTTTATGGTATGGATCTTGGGATGTTCTCCAATCTGTCTTTTTCCCACTTCCTTTCATAGACATCATTGCTTCTTTCTAAATGATTTACTGTATGTATAACGGGCTGGCAAGCTTCTCAAGTTTCTGTCATCAGACACTTGTCCTCCAAAATAAGTCCAAATCTTGCAAGGTTGCCAAAATATGCAGTATTTCAATGATCTCACCGCCATAATTTATCATAATACCATGGGAATATATACGAGAATACCAACTTTTCACAGAAATATTTGATCTCATGAGAATTAGCCCTGATTATCTTGTTACCCATAAATATCTTACTATTGATTTCTGGTGTGCAAAGAAAATGTATGAGTAAAACATCATTGCAATTACAATTTCATCCCCCCCCTCGTGTATGACATCATAGTATTATCTAATAAAATTGTTACAGGAAAAAAAATTTCCATATTCATAAACTCTGCTTTTTCACACAGTGGCCAAAAATATAGAGAAGTATTCCTAAGTAAAACCTCAAATCTAATACAGATTTAAATATAATCTCTGCATAACCATAGTCACAACTGAAGATACAACACAACTGCCATTTTTTAAATAGTGACTGAACTGATCATTGTAACCTTTGCTACTTCATGGCTTCTCAAAGTATTATCCTGTAAGCATAATTGGAAGTAGGTGGTGGGTTTCTACAGAGAGGAAAATCACCATAGCATGCCAATGAAAGTGTGCATCCAGATCCATTCTTCATTTGAGATTATTTTCCAAGCCTGTGCATAAAAGCAGAAGCAATCTGCTCACATCAATATGCCTACCTGACGTGCAGGTTGTTAAGAATTTTGCCGTGTGGCACACCATCTGGCATCAGACGCCAGGGAACTGGCAATTCAGCAGAGGCACAGTACCCAAGCTTTTTTGTCAAGTTTTCAGAATGTAACCAACTCTTCTCCTATTCCCCTTTAGTTCTTCTGCTTCAGTTGCACAGATGTGCAGGAAGAAAAAAAAAGAACCAAAAGGGAGAATAAAGAAACAAGTTAGAACTTCTCATTGAGGTCCCCTAGAGAGGCATTGAAACCTCCTATCTCATCAAGACAAAACTTTCATACAGCAATTAAAATATGCCTCACCTTCGATGGGGAGGGGAGAAAAAAAATGTTGCAATAATAAGTGGTGTCAGGGTTCCAAATAGCATCTAAAATTAAATCAGAGTCCAAGGCAATGCGTTCCACAAAGTTCCAATTTATTAGCAGAGCCATTTTGGCACGGCTGTGAGAAACCTGGATCTGAAGCCCCGAGGTTTCTCCACCCAGTTGAAAGATCAATTCCCTTGTTCCCACACCCACAAGTTCATCACGTTGACTAATCTTCTTCGTTACTCCCATTTGCTTCCGAGCAGGTGCTGGACAAAGGATGACCTTGAGAATCTAGAAGGAATTTGTTATGGCTACATCTCTCACTCATGCAACAGCCCCTCCCAAATTCCCACAGCAAGCATACATTCTAAAGCCTCAATTGTGGCAGGCCGAAGTCTCTAATAAAATATGGTTTCGGCCTGACAGGTGGTCTAAAACAAACCCCAAGATTGGCGTCCTGCTTGTGTTTTGTTTTGTTTTTAATTCCCTTCAGGAACAAACCTCTGGGTACTCCTGTAGGGTAGAAAATGCCATCAAAGCCTAACAGGCAGAAAACAGAGCAGACTTTCATATTTAAATTGCATTCAGCATGAGAAAGGTGGGGAAAAGGTTTGCTTAAACTGTAACTTGTTGTCTGCCTGCATGAGAACAAAAATTAGCATTTTGTGTATTTGCTCATTTATTGCAGTCAGATTAGAAATCAGTATTTACCGTATTGTATTCTTAGCATGCAAAAGGACCCCATTCCTAAATATTACAGGGGAAAGCAACATTTTGAAAGTCAGCACTGGGAAAATAGGAAAACAGATTTGTTTAGGTAATGAGACCTAAAGCAAGAAAGAGAAAGAGTTAAAGTCACAATCTGATGTGCCTTGATTATATTATTGATGGGACATTCGTTTTAATGTCAATTGTTCTAAACAGCCTGTCGAAGGGCTGTGACTCATTTTGCTTTGCTGTCTCCAGAGGTGGGTTCCTCCCGGTTCGGACCGGTTTGCCCGAACCAGTAGTGACCCACTGGGGATGTCACAATGATGTCACGGATCCGGTTCGGTCGGTGCCGGTCCATGGGCGCCACCATCTTTTTTTTTTAATTTTTTTAAATCTTTTTTTTTTCCCTGTGCATACACAGAAGCCGAGTTTCCGGCACTGTGCATGTGTCGCCATCTTGTTTTTGGCTTTTTAAAAAATTTTTATTTTTATTTTTGCACTGCGCATGTGCACGCACGCAAAGCGCACGTGCCCATGAGGCGTGGCCACGCGGCGCGGGAAGAAGCAAACCGGCAGCGAGGTAAGTTAGAACCCACTCCTGGCTGTCTCCCTTTTCTTTTCTTCCTTTCATTGGCTAACTAGCATAGAAAATTATAGTCCAGAAATCCTCCATGATAACAACCAGAAAAGTCCATCAACAAACAAATTCACCACTGTCTCATCATTAGCAGAAAATAAACCTCAAACCCTTGAGGACTTTGCCTTTTTCCTTAATTTTAAAGGAAAGGTTTAAACAACACCACTAGTGCAGCTAGGTGATGTTAGCCTTGACGCCGAATGACTTTGAGTTTTAATGATTTTATTGCATTAACACCAGTTTCTCAAGTTTTAAGGATATCTCTGCTAATTTGCTTTTCTGCTGTGATTGATGCCTATATGCACATGTCTATGCATTGTCCTATACCTTGGATCAGAGGTCCCCAAACCCTGGTCCATGGACCGGCACCAGTCCGCGGCATTCCAGAAATCAAGCTATGCAAACAAGCAAAGCCCCATCCGCAGAATGCAGGCAGCATGCAAAACCACGGCCCCTCCAGTCCACGGAAAAATTCTCTCCCTGGTACCCAAAAATTTGAGGGTCGCTGCCTTAGATTTATATCTGAACTGAAAAGAAAGCTTTTGAATATTTGAATAACTGAACTGAATTGCTATTCAAATCAGTTAGACCAGCTCAGCTTGCAACATTTTCTTTTCAGCATGGATATTACTGCAGGCCTGTAATTAAGCAGCCCAAAGAGTTGTTAACTGAAGGACAAGTTATTCGTTGCAGTTGCATTTTTTTTTCATTAAGTTAACTACTTAACAGTCTTTACATGTCCTTTATAGTCAGTCCGTGTCGAAAAGATTGAGGGGAGTGTACAGTGCAGGGCAGTCCATCTTCTGCTTTGCATTTATTACCTCATTGCGCTGCAGCACAGCTGACCCTTAGCGCATCAGAACAATGGCTCACACGTCATTCGGGAAGGAAGGTAGAGAAAGATTATTTCTTTAATGCTGGGTTACAGGCTTGACTTTCAACTGCTACTACATTTTGATGAGAGCCAATGATGACTGTATTCTGCACACACCCTCACTTCATTAGACTGCAGATGCAGGTGGAAGCATTTTTGCTTCATAAAAATCAGAAATACAACTATCATATCTCTGACCGTGGACAGCTGCTGATCACAGAATTTTGCAAACCCTGTGCCCAAAGCAAAAAGCATTGACCCCCCCACACACAGAGATTTTGTGCAATTGCAGGAAAATAAGTTCAACTTTAGTGACCACAATACTGTGAAAAATGTTATTTTAGCACTTCAAGCAGCAAGGAAAGCAGGAGTAGCTTCATTTGGACCAACAGTCCTACTTGTCAGTTTTACTGAAATGTACCTTTTCCTGGTTCCAAAACTTAAGCAGGCCTTCCAAACTCTAGTATTTTTCTGCAACAGACATTCAGAAAAAAAAAGAAAAAAGAAATGTTAAAAGACCAAATATGAGATAACAATAAGGAAGGAGAAGAAATGTGTATTCAATCTGTATTTTCCACTTGCAGTTAAAATACAGTAAAGCAGCTAACAATAAAAGATTGAATAAACTGGAAGTTAATAGAAATGCATCAATAAAAATATATAAATAAATAATCTACCAGATTAAAATCTATACAATGGCAACTCAGCTCAGTGCTAAAGATCTATCTGAACAAAATAACTGTTTCTGACAGCAGAAAGATAACAGAGATGGAATCAGCCAGACTTTCTATTGCAGAGTTGCATAGATTGGGAGGTATCAATTTTAAAAGTCAGCACTGGGAGAACAGGAAGGCAAGCAAATTCGCTGTCATGTTTCTGTCCAACATACCTCCAATAGATCTTAACAATCATAAAATCGGGTTCATATGGGAACATATGGCCCTTCAAAGAATCTAATCACAATTTGTTAAGTATTGCTAGGTCTTGATCAGCACTTTAAATTGTGCCCAGAAACGGAATGGACTCTGCAAAGAAGCACCATCAAAGGTTGTAGTATTTTTATTATTTAAACTCTGTTGTGTCTTCTATATCAGTGTTGGCTTGAAAGTTTTCTTAGGTTGAAAAGTTCTGATAGAATTCAGAGACTCTTAGGTGAATTTTGACCTAGTTATACAAGTGCTACAACTATATTTTATGGCATTTCAATCATATTTACTTCATTTTATTTATTTATTGTCAAGTATTTATTACACCTGATTTTATGCCACTTCAATCAATTTTAAGGCTGGCTCACAGTAACCATCATCAACCATCAACAATCAGTAATATAAAAATTATATAATAATCATTATATAACATATGCCTCCATCCCCAAATGCTCTGTTTAACAGATACATGTTCAAGAGCTTTCCAAATGACAGAGATGAGAGTGTTGATTTTATATGTGGTCGAAGGACTTTCCAGAGAAAGGGAACCCTACAGAGAATACTTGTCTCACAAATCTTGTGGAGCTTGGCCATTATCACAAGCCTTTTTTTTTCAGGCATACCTTGAACAGATAGAGGCTATTTAATATGAGTGTTGTTGCAGGTAATCAACCCTCAGGTTATAACCAACACCTTGAAGTGTACCTAGAAACAACCAATATATTTCCCATGATATTGAAGAGTTGCATCACAATACCAAGTTGTTCTTCTTAATATGTACTTTCTAAGGGTCCAAGGGTAATTCCATATAGAGAACATTATAGTGATCCATTCATGAAGTTATGAGAGCATGAATGACTGTTCCTGAAATATCCATAACTGGTACATGACCCAAAGCTGGCCAAGGTTCCTTCTAACTACAGTTCCAGCCGGAACTGAAGTCCAAGAGCATCTCCAGATTATGTGCCTGCTATTTTTAGGATATCACAATCTATTAACTTGGTATTGCTCCAGAATTAGTCAGCTTCCAAATTTACAGCAATTTTCTCTTCCTCAGATTGAGTCCATCTGTTTCTCCCCTCCAAATTCTTACAGCTTCAGTGGGATATAATCCTTTTCTTCCAGAGCACCCTAGAATTGATGCTGTATCAACCTACCCTAAAAAGGGAAATTTAGTGACTCTGCATAATTGTCCGTTTTAGTCCATTTTGGCATCTCTTCTGCTTGGAACAGGGTATTCCTGATAGCTAGATTCAGCTCCCTGCATTCTCTCTGGCAGCACATATAAGCCAGGTGAAGCAAGGATCAAGTACACAGATGGTAGAACTTATCTCACCAAGAGTTCTGTCACTTCCTCAAGATTTGGTTCAAACTTCGCCAAATAGCATTATGAAATGCCTCCATCAGTGTCGATATGAGTGATTTTATTTATGAAGTGTTCTACTAACAGCTTCCAGAAGCCTAGTAGCAATTCTTCTGGATCATTACTCCCTGGAAGTGTCCAGATCGCTATGAAATGAGCAACTTGATGGCATTCTGCAAATGCAATAAGGGCAGATAAGAAATTCTATTTTACTTACCCTACAGAGTAGGTCCTAGCTTTGGGTGTTATTTGTGTCCAGTTGGAATCACCACAATTATCTTCCACCAATATTACTCCAGGCATCTCCTCTGATACGTCATCTCCCAACAATCCTCAGAGACAATCATGAAGTTTTGGAAGAAGCCATTTGGGAACAATCCACTCAAGAGCTTCATCACCTCAACATTCCAAGGATTAACTAGGGTCCCAACGAAACCACCTCCAATAGTTACAAAGTGTAGCTCAGATTTAAAGTATACTTCCTCTGTGCATTGGACCCACAATGATTTGAGACAAGCCCATGGTCATCATGGCAGTCATGAATTCTTGAATTACCTTCACCACCATCTCTTCTCATACACATCCCAGCTGAGCAAATTGAAATCACCTATTATCATCTGTATGAACTGTCAAATACAAAATGGAATTACGCAGCTCAAGCAAGGATACAACTGGAGAGTTGGCAAGGTAGAACAACAGAAACAACCCAAGTTTGTCCTTATGACATACTTGGCTATTTTCAGGACAAAGTTCTGATGAGAATCTCGTCAGAAAACTGACTTTACTATCCTGAAGTCAAGCTGATACAATATCAGAATCTCAAGCATATCTCAGTTAGATCTCTGTTCCCTATCTTCATCTATTTGGATTTCATATTATATGTCAAACCTGTCTTCTTCTCCAGATTCAGATAAAATGATGCTGGCTTATAGATCAAAACCAATTTAACCTAATGCTTGTATTTTGTTTTAAGCAGTACAAATGATGCAATGAAACGGTGACATTATATGATGCCCTTTCCCTGCATACATAACTTTATTTCTCTGACTTTTTTTTTTTTTACATTTTTGGAGCTCACCAAAACCATATTTGTAGAATGCCTCTCTGAACTCTGGGATGCTTATTACATTCAAGGGATATGTTGTTATTAGAAGAAAGAAAAGAAAAAATATTCAAGCATTAAAATGTTTTCTCTAGCAGCTGTGTTTTGAAAATATGATTACACTGAATGGAAGACCATTTCTTTTTAACACAACTGCTTCAGTTATTTGAGAAAGTACTTGAACATTGGATTGGCTGCAGAATTCAAAATGACCTGTAGATGGGCACAAAAACATAAAGAAATACCTAGCTCTTTGCTATTATCTAGTAGTTACTTAGGGGATAGGATAGAATAGAATAGAATAATAGAATAGAATAGAATTCTTTATTGGCCAAGTGTGATTGGACACACAAGGAATTTGTCTTTGGTGCATATGCTCTCAGTGTACATAAAAGAAAGGATACATTTGTCAAGAATCATGAGGTACAACACTTAATGATAGTCATAGGGTACAAATAAGCAATCAGGAAACAATCAATATTAATATAAATCGTAAGGATACAAGCAACAAGTTACGGTCATACAGTCATACAGTCATAAGTGGGAGGAGATGGGTGATAGGAACGATGA